>JAOTBA010000002.1:16767870-16778628 GCA_025629845.1 Erythroxylum squamatum | reverse complement strand
GCGAGCGATAAGTTTTCGATACTTTGTATTTCTCCGGGATGTCGGAATGTGAGCACTCGTTTCCGCTTTGTTATTCGGTTACCTATTCGCGACTTTTGATTCGCATTCGATTCAAAATTTTGTTTCTCGATTTTTTCGTTTCCGTTTTCCGGTTGGGATCCAACAATATCAATTCAAGGATAATTAAGAACACATAATTAAATCTCAATGAAACTAAAGAATGAATTAAGTTAAGAAACCACTACAAGGTTTATTACAAGGTTCATTTTATCCAAGTTCTAACAAAAGCTTATTTCATAATTATAACATCAAGACTAAAGGAAAAATAGAAAACTAAAAGATCCATAACGAGATCCATTTTAATCTTACTTAAAATCTAATTAGATTTATGGAAATCCATTTTAAAATATTTCCTTACTTGTTCTTCAATATATCTATTGTTCTAGGCTGGCAATTTATATTTTCCTGAGCCTTCTTTAAGCCTCATTCAAACCTCCTACCAATTACCTTTGTTTTCTATTTGTTTGACCCTTTCACAGTGTGAAATTAGGGTTTCTAGAGTGGACATGGTCACTCATATGATTGTGTACATAAGGAGCATCTTTGGAAATAAAAAATAAATAAGGTCCCAGAGGACTATGTGTCCTTTATTAGCATGGATCCCTTTAAAATAGCTCCAATTCTTCTATTTAGTGTACCAATTTCTAATTCTTTTCCTTTAATTCATAAAGGCAAATAAGACCTAAACACACAATAAGAACAAGATAAGTACTAAAAACAAATCTAAACTAAACAAGCAAAATGCATTAAATATGAGATTAAAAGTGTAGTCTATTTAGGATTTACTAGTAGCTAGTAGAGTAATTGGTAAGATTTTTAATTCATCATTCGTCAGAAGACTAGTAAGGAGTTTGGGTATGTTGATTAAAGTGGATGGAAAGTGGGTATTAGAAGTGACACCTAAAGATGCCACTCTTCTAGGGGAGCCCTCTCAAGCCTCTCAATCTCTTCTAGCTCAAGTTTCACCAGATGATAAAGGTTCATCATTTCAATTTCAATAAGGACAAGCTTCAACAGAAGAAGGAAATGATGTTTGGAAAATCAAGAATGAATTCAAGTTAAGGGTAAAACAACTTAACAGTGAAGTGATAAAATTAAAGTGAACTGATAAAATTGAAGTTAGGCAAAAGAACACTAAAATGGATGTGGGATGGATCAAAGAAAATTTGTTCAACTAATTTGCTCATCTACAATTTCAAACCATACCACTTCTATTACATAAGCCAATACCATTAGCTCTGGAGGATCCACACCAAAGGGAAGATAAGGAGAATTCATCTTTTCCAAGGTAAGTGTGTTTGTTCTAACCCTTTGCATGCACAATCATTCATTTAGCTTTATGATAAATTCATTTAGCATAATTTCATGCATTGTATAATAATAAAAAATTAAATTAGGGTAATTTTTAAGTTTGGTCATGCACTAGACTATTTTTCACTGTAAATAAAAATTCATGTATTGTAGTTGCACTTTAGCATGTTTATTCTCATGTATATTCTTGCAATTTAACTTTTTATTATCTTATTTACATTATGGCATTTAATTTCACTTTTTCTTATTTAATTTTTTAAAGTTTTGACTAAAATGTGAAAATGGCCTTGATGCAACAATTTTGCTCCATAACTTAAAAGTATAAGGTAAAACCCTAACCTTTTACATTCTTTGATATTAATTTGCTACTTGAAGTTGATAGCTATAATTGACTAAGTTGAATGGGAAAATTGGAATTTGAAAAGTAGAAATTATTTCAGCATGTTTGATAAGCATATTGCTAATTCACAACACTCAAGCAAAGAATAAAATTATGCCAACAATGTTAGAGGAGTTTTCTTGTTTCCTTATCTTTTATATGATCTTTGTGCATTGGTTTCCTTGTTTGATTAATATTGCAGGCAATGTTACAAATAAGTGTGGTGGAGGTTTAGGTTAGATGAAATTAAATCAAGGTTATTAAAAAGGGGAATTAAGTTGTAAGATCGTGTGATTATGGTGACTTAGGGAGAGTGTTTTGAGCACACCATTCTTAACTTGGTAAAATGAGTAAAATTGGGAAGTTAAAAGTGATAAAATTTGTGAAGTCACACTTAGAAAAGTTGCTAGTTTAATCACTTACGTGAAATTGTGTGTGATAAAGGTGCTTTGGATCATGAAAATGAAATTGTATGCTTAATAATTGGTTTACACTTACTTGAACCTAAACTAGGACTAGTACATGAGATCTTTCCTAAAAAAAAACTACTCCTCAACCTTTAAAAGAGATACGAGTATGGTTTAGCCACTCCTAATATGTTAAGCTCTCTAAGGAACTAGGGCCAGTCTTCACAAATGATTGCGACTCATATTAAAAGAGGGTTTGTTATGGAGATAAGTAATAAGTGCATATTGAATACTAACAAAATAAATTAAATTAAAGGATCCTTAATTTACTGACTAGTTTGTAGCAATGCAAGTGTACCATCCTAAAAAGAATCTATAGTGAGCCAAAGTTACTTGAGTTGGACACACCTAACTTAGTGATTCCAATCAGTAATATAGATAGGTGTAATAAACAACACTTAGATTTTAGCCTTTGACTTGTGAAAATAGTTCAAATATTACGATAATGAGGTTAATCTTAATTTGGTGTGGTTGAATTTCTCTTTTGAATCATATTGATCATATGATTTGAATAACTTAGAATATCCCAAGTAACTACCAGGACTTAAAGAAGTTGATCATAACCTTATTCTATACTTATTTTGATTGAGGATAAGTAAAAGTTCAAGTGTAGGGGAGCTGAAGTGAATATAATTTTCATATATTTGCACTTGAATTTTGCTTAAATTTACTTTAATGAGGCCCAAACTAATGTGTTTTTGTCTAATTTTTACATGTAGGCCCTTCATATGAGTGACTTGGATTAAAGAGGGCTTAATTTCGGAGAATTAGGCCAAGCCAACTAGGAAACCATGATTGGGGCCTAAAGTAGGCCAATTAGCTGTAATCGTGTCTACCTATGTATTTCCACTCACCATTTTCCATGGCTATGGCTTTCAAGAAAAAGTCACACGACATTTCCAAATAATAATGAACATTTTTTAAGGACCAATTTTAACAAAAATGACTAAGATATGAAAGAAAGAATAGCCAAAAGAAGTCAGGGGTTTTAAAGTTAAGTGTGGAAATTGACCATGTAAATAGGGTTAGCTTGAAGTTTGCATAAAGATTAAGATAGAAAGGGAAACGAGGATATAATACTTTCATCATTCATCTATCATTTTTGGAAGGAATCACAAAGGAGGAATCAAGCTTAAAAAGAAGATTAAAATAGCTATATCCTTTTGATCATTTCTTTTCTTTAACGTTTCTTAAGAATCTTGTAACGTATGAACTGTTTCATTAGGGTTGTTTAGTTAGGAAAATTATGGATAAGCTTGTTTAAGTGTGTAATTTATTGATACTTTGTAACTCTTGATTTTTGCATTATTCAATCTTGAGTTTAACGAAATTTAGCTTTGATCAACTTAAATACACCTTAGGTAACTAATGATCTTGAGCTTGTAATTAGTTAGAAGCCAACAAGATTGAATAGTGGAGACATTTCTTGCATCATACCATTTCTTTAGCATATTGCAGTTTTAGTATTTTATCATTAGTTTTATTAGAATTCGTAATTAACTTCATTTACATTCTAAAATCAACCTTTTTATTTTACACCAATTCATTAGTACATTAATACAATAACACTTGATTAATTCTAGTACCACCTAATCCTCATAGTACCACCAAAGTATGCAATTTAAAATTTTTACTCTAAAATTTTATTAAAAATATTAACCTAAGAGACCCTCTCTGATACTTCTTGTTAATCCCCTAATGGCATCCAAGAGAAGGAAGGGTGAATCGGGTGATGATAAATTTTAAATGAAATATTTACTTAGTGTGTTAATGAGCACAATTTATAAAATATGATATAACACTTAATTAATAATGTCAAAAGAGCAAGGGAAGCTAAATGTAAACTAATTATTAATAATTCAACAAATAACCTTTGTCTATTTCCACTTTCAAGACTCTTAATGAAATTCCATTATGACTCTTCTTTCAAGGAAAAAAAATAGCCTTTGTACAATATTTTCACGGCAAGGAGGAACCCTTATACAATATTTCTTAATGGAAAAAAGAAACCTTAATTCCATTTGAAATACCTCCAAGTACAATAGACAAAGCCCCAATAGAAGTTTACAAGATATCTCACGTTATCACTTTGATAATATCAGATAGGCTTATTCACTCAAATGAGAGAATGAAAGCTCAAATGCTTGAAAACACTTAGAAATATGTGAATAAGACACCTAAATACTTTTCAATATAAGAACCATTGATAAAAACATATAGTTATAGATTTTTAGAGCTCCTACTAGTCATTAAAGCCTAATTGATACAAAGGTTAGGTGCAACACACTAATCGATCACTAAGTCATATTGGTTGATTAATATGCATTCAATCGAGCAAATTTACTAGTCATTGCATGCTATTCAATCACTAGGACATACTACTTGAGCAATATGTCCCCTAGAGGGACATTGGTCAACTAAATCACTATATTGATCAACCAAGTTGTTACACAAATAGTTGTATTACATGTTTAACTTACATTGGTTGACTACTAATCTATATTGGTCAACTAATCCCGCTAAAATTATGATTTTAACAACTTTAAATGCTCATTCTTAATTTGTTTATTGCAATTATAATTAAAAATAACTTTTAAAATATACTTTAAAGAATATTTGAAAGATAAAAAAGCTTTTGTTTTAAAAACATAAGCTTTATTACCTTTTGATAAATAAAAAGACTCAACATAATTAAGATGAAATGTTTATGTATGATGAGCCTTTAAGATTCTCTATATAGCTAACTAAAATTACAATTAACATTATAAAATATAAAATAATCTTGATGTGCTTTGATCTTGTTTATTGACTTGATCTTCACTTTGAAGATTACAAACTTTAACTTTCCTTTCTCATCTTCGTTAACAATTATCTTCTTGAATTATGGTTATATTTTGTTTTAATATCACTTATGATCAAAGTAATAAATTTATTAATAGTACTTTATCACTAAAATTGCTATTGAAACCTCCCCTAATTTAACAAATGTCTTCATAGTACAAAATGAGATATTAATTCCTCCATTCCTAACTGTAGTAGACAAATTTTCAAAAAAAACTGTAGTAGACAATTATGTTCTCTGGAATCAGAATATATCTATATATAATAGCTGTGAAAACCTTATCTTGGAAATATTAAGGAAATTCTTCACTAGTTAATGTCTGTTTTCTCTAGACTACAGAACATCAACGCAATTATCTTTAAACCTGAGCCTTATTTTTACGCTTCATATTCTTATTCGCCTGAAAAAGCTAAGGCACACATCTTCCTGTCTTGGCAATATATGCATATTTTTATGACAGATATGCACGTCATACCACTGAAGAACAATTAAATGCAGCTAATACGCCAAGTATAATATGCCTTTTCGTTCTAGCTAATGTATGTATACCTTTCACTTATTGGTTAAATCAATATCTTTCACACTCGACACAATTACAGTTCACAGAACTGAGTGTTCAAAACTTAAAACATACATCTTGATCACTTACTGGAAACGTGAGTTATAACACAACCGTAAGTAACGTACGGTGTCCCAAGCCTCAACGAGACAATGCTGTCTTAAAGACTAAAGCTGAAGGACTTACTGAGCCATGCCCTCCAACCTGATGCCTTTCTTCGCATCAATTCTGACCTGCCTTCTGTCATCTGTGGCTGCAACGGTTTCTGACACAGAACAAATTTTCTGGCGCCACGAGATCCTATTGCTTCCTGAGGACTCAAAGCTACAATACAAGTATTTACAAGAAAATGGATCTTTTAAGTGTGTGTGAGTAGTCTGAAGCTGACAGAAAAATAATTACCGAATACCTGTCTATGGTAAAGGCATCAGGATTTAAGCTCATTTGCTCTGGGGAAAGCATATAGTTTTGTTGTCAAAACAAAGATTCATGATAGATTTATTGGCACCCATCAGAACAAAGAGCACGGAAACTTATATATGCAAAACGTTTGAATTAACAACTACCACATACCGATTATGTTGAAAAACCAAAACATAGGCTCTAAATGCCTGAGTTCCAGATGGATTTTTTTTAATCCCAAATCTACGGAGTTCAGTGTTTAAGGCGAGAACAAAGGCAACCTGGTAAGCGAAGATTACAATATTCATCTTAGCCCGAAATTGTGATGACGTACCTTCTGAAGTCCCATTTGCACAGTAAAGCATGAAGTTTTTGACATCAGAGCCAAGAACAGGAACACGACCTCCTCGTGCATACGCTTTCAGAGCAGACTCAATGACACCCGCAACAGGATCGTCCTCTTTCACCACAAACCTCAGAGGCCCTGCACTGCCAACCACATTCACGGTTATCAAGAATCTGTTCCGCTTTTCAGTTCCTTGCTTCTTCTGCTTCTGAAACATCATTTTTCTGCTCAGTACTAATGTATTAACTTGGGGCATTTGATTCTCTACTTTCGAATCTCTGCTTAACTCTACATATCCAAGCCCACGTGATTATTTATGACAATTTATAATATGGACTGATGGATGATGGAAATTCACTGAAAGACTGAAGCTTTCAAATTTTAGAGTAGAAGGGAGATTGCGGAGGGATCAAGACCAAGGCAACGATAGTACCAGGCTTGTTTACGGAAACCAAAGGAGGAAAATGCGTAAAACGACTGCGCAGCTGCCAAAACCAGAGTGAAAATGCTCATCAAAGTCGTACAGGACCCAACCATCCGGTATGCAATTCGTATGATGGAAGTAGAAAAGAGAAACTACTCTAATCGATAGTTTGGGCTTGTGTGCTTAGAATACGAGCAAAACCAAGAACTCTCGGTTATACATATAGAACAGTTGAAGAAGAAGATCAAAATGTTGAGAATGATGAGGTTTCGGCCGTAGTTCTCTATTAAATAGTCTGCGTAGCTTCACAGGTTTTGACGAAGGGAAATCAGTTTGTTTGAATAATGTGTTTTTGGAACGCAGATACTCTGTCCAATATTACTCTGTCTTATTCTGTCTCATATAATCTCAGCTATTTATTTTACGGGACTCACGCGGGACTTATGTGGGACCCATATAAATATATGGCTGAGATTTATTGGACACAATAAGACACCATAACATTGGACAGAACATCTGAACTCGTGTTTCTTAGCCCAATAAAAGCTGTAAATAATGCTAATATTATTTAGTTTTTTTTATAAAGTGACGGGTAATTTTGTGGATATGAATATTACATTAAAAAAAAGGTTTTTAAAGAATAGAAACTGCTGAACGAGTAGATTCTAGATTAAATAATTTAAAATAATAAATAAAAAACTATGTAATTAAGTTTTTATTTTATTGTAACACCAATTCATTTATCATATTTAACGTTACGGAGCCTCTACATTAGAAAAATATAATAGAAGTATTAATATTACCCAAGTAGTTTCTTAAAAAAACTTTGCACTCTTTAAGAAGCATTTATTCTGATTTGTTTTTCTGCATATCAACAAGTAGAATCTGACTTTTCAATGCCATTACAAGATTTTATTAATCCAATCCTAACAAGGATCTGACTCGTCGGCTCGTTCTACCCATTCACTCTTATTAAAATTTGGTCGTTCTGCATATTCGGGGAAGAACGTACGGATATCCCGTGCAGTGAAAAAGGGCGTGAACGCTGGCCTCGTGGTGACGGTGCTGTGGTGACAGTTAAATAATAGAGCTAAATTAAGACTCTGGCAATAATTGCAATCTTCTTCGTATTACAACGCTAAATAATATGTGCATGTAATGTACCATTGATACGTTTTTAGAATTCAACTGAATAAATGTCTCCTCCTGACACGAACAGAGAGCACGAAAAGTCCGTTTATTTGAGATAACTACCATAAATGGAAATTTCACTGCGGCCAGGGCTAGCGTGAGAGATGACGTTGGCATGCACGAGAGACGACCCACCCTTCCGTATGCGACCCTAGGCTCTAAATAGGCCAGCCATTTTATGTTTGAAAAAAAAAACATGCTTTCTCAACTACATCAGGTGTTTCTACAATTCTGTTCTGTTCTAGGTTTTATTCATCGAACAACATTATCAAACTCATCAAGAAGTTTTAATAATGTCCAACAACTGCCCAAATCACTCGTCATGGTTATTGAATTAGTTAGAGTAATGGTTGCAATATATAATTCCCCTCAAAAGGATAAATTTCTTAATTAGTAGCGTTAAATTATCTAGTAAATAAATGTCATTTATTATTACAAATAAGAACCTCATCTACAATATAACTAACAAACCATTTTGACAATAAAATTGAATTTTCGCACCACTGGATATAGTTTTTATAGTAAGATTATGTAAGCTTCTTATATTCAAATGAATCTTCAATTTACTCTTTCCCATTTTTATAATCGAGAACTACATTAGAGCTCGACTACAATTTTTCGTCCTCTGCCGTAATCAAAACTTTCGAACTTATCTCTTTATACAGCACCAATTACTTTTCAGAACATGTCAACTTTCAATTCAGGATAGCGTTTATCCCAGCCTAACTTCATCTGGCATTCATGTTTTTTATATCAGTCACGCAGTTTGTAAATACATGCTAAATTTGCAATGAGTTCACGAGTTTACACCAGAAGAAAAGTTAGACCACACACAAGTTCAAGTAAGACTCCATCATAAAACTAATCGGCGGTAGGTAGAGTAACTCACTAGGTTTAAATGTTAATTTTCTTTCCCCTCTTTCTTTGATATGAGACACTCATATGTGAGTATTCTCAACAGTACATCACTTCTCCTTTTTTTACAAGTTAGGCAATTGTTTACCTCTAATCTATACTAATGTTAATGGTAAAGTTTGAAAGTTACAAAATAAATATCTAATAGTATTATTATTATTATCAATATAAGATATATCTTTTATGACATGCTATACTATATACCTCATCCGTTCCTATTATTAACAAAGACTCATGTATGAAAGTTATATAACAAAATTAGAATTAATTGTTAAAAAATCTTTAAAAAATTTTGAAAAATAAATACGGTATTATTAGTAGTTAAAACTACAACTTACAAAGAGTCAAGACAAACATTGTACAATCTAATTTATTACAAAGAAAATTAGTGCTTACTCAAAGTATGATATAATCCGCGCTATAGATTCCATATACGTTTCATATATAGGGAGAGATTGAACTGTAAATTTTTAGCAATTAAGGCGAATCTGATCCAGTTAATGATCTTATTTGTAAGTTGATATTTATCCTCTTCAAAGTTGGTAAATCTACAAGAGTTTCGTTCATTTCAAAGGAAGTAGATGGTAGTGGTGAAAAGCAGCCTTATATAGAACTGCATTAGACATACCTTTTTTGGAGTTACGGATTGCCCAAGCCAACGATTGTTCCCAAGTATAAGGATAGTCGTTACTTGGTATCATGAGCAAAATTTTGCTCCAGAAATCTTTCGAGTATCTATAGAGAAAAAAAATGATCTATATCATCAGCTTCCATTTTACATAAAAAAATCAAGTTGCATCCACAATGTCTTATCATTGACTCTTAGTGTTGAGTTTGTTTATAATTGCGAGCGAAGAGATAAAAGAGGCTTTGGGTAGAATGACATTTTCCATAAAAGAGAAGACCAAAGTCCTGCAAGTAATCCCCTTGTAAAAATCTAATGGTAAGATTTAGTAGAGAACTTACCACTCGGATCTGGAGACCAAATGATGGAGTCATCCATCTGTTCATTATCTAGGTGAGGTAAATGTTGAGCCAAAGTATCAAAGCCTCAACAATGCCCTCTCAATTGACCATTAAAGATCAAAGATGAAGTCTTAATATTAAGAGGAATTATAGTTCTTAAGTGTTGAACCTGAGGATTGAGAATAAGGGGACTCATATCCATCCAATTGTCATACCAAGCCAAGTTCTTTCTCCATTACCAATCTTGTGCCTAATACAAGGATAAACAAAGTCTCTTAACTTCATCATGTAGATAAGAATCCAAGAAACTCCCTAGTATAAGGAATTTGCCGAAAATTCACATTTTTTAGGTGATACTCATTTATCCACTTAACCCAGAGGGCATTATAGTCAATGTATAGCCTCCAAAGCCGTTTGCACATTAGGACCTTTTGCATGGTAGAGAGAGAAATGATCCCGAGACCCCCAAGTTTTTCAAAATTGTAACCTCACTCCATTTTATCTTTGCATTCTTTGAGTGTTCAGAGCCACATGACCATACACTATAAGAAAAAACTTAATTACCGACGGAAAATTCCGTCTGTAAAAGGGGAATTTCTGTCAGTAACTAATATCACCGACGGAATTTGGTGGTTGAGAAATCGGTCGCTAAAGCTGCCGTAGCTAAAATTACCAACCGTAATATTCCGTCGGTATTTTTTCAATGTCATTAACGACGGTAATTTATTGTCGGAAATAATTTAACGACGGAATAAGTCAAGTGAATGCCCGTCGGTGAAATTTAGGGACGAATTATTTTTTCGACAATCTAAAAATGTATTAATTTCACTTACATTCAGCTCTCTACATCGAGTGTTGATGAAGGTGACACCATCATGTTTCTTCGTGTGGGTGTG
>JAOTBA010000002.1:16727425-16737585 GCA_025629845.1 Erythroxylum squamatum | reverse complement strand
AGTTCAAACGATCATAACTTTCGATCCTGACATCGAAAAATTGCAAACTTTATGGCAACATAAAGCTCTTGACAAATACTACAAGTTTCCCAGAAATATCATTTTCTCAGAATAGCCTCAATCAAAAGTCAACTCAAAAGTCAAACTTCCTTAATTCTCCACGTTTCGTATTTTCACCATTTCTTTCTTACTGTTCCATTTCCATTTCCATCATTTTATTCACTTTACTCTCATAACCCATACCAATCTACTCACATCTCAAAGTCATCAAAATCCAAATCAATTATTTCCACCTCAATTTCACATATTCACTCACTACCACAATACTCTTCATCTTTCTATCAAACATAAGCAAAACTCAAGGAAAACCCAATGTCTTTCATTTCATCAAATGCTTATAAATTCATTCATACTTTTAATTCATTTCTAGAAATCATACTATATTTTCTCATTTAATATTATTTCATAACAATTTCAGGAAAAAAGGGTCGGGGTCCAACAGAGTCCCTTGCAGCAGACGTGGCAGCTCCTAATACGACTGCAACAATAGGCAAAGGGCTAACCCTTACATTCGTGGATACAGTGCTATCACTCATTGTAAATGGTACACTGATTAATTACGTTAAGAAAAATATTCTATTGATTATGTATCCATCACAACACACAAAATCCCTCTTTTACTATTATTTATTACTACTTTGTATTTTCGTTTTTATATTATCTGGACTTGCTGAAGGGTAAATCCCTATTTGCTTGTTGGATTTGGATTCTCGTTTAATACGTATTCTTTTTTTGGATGAAAGCTAATCATATTGAATCAAAAATATGTACTGGCATATTTCGACCAAAGTTTGTAATCATAACATCAAAATCATCTCTACATCTAAAATATCAAAAGGTAATTAGTTCTGTGGGGTACAACATATACAAGATCTTATACATTACAACTTTTATCTTAGAAACTACATCACAGCTCGTAACAGAACCAAAATCTAACTAAATAGTATTCCTGGTCTTCCATACCGTATATATGGTACACATGAATGTCAGTCGTGCGGCTTTGCTTCTAAGACGCGCTCCATTGTAATCTTTCCAAATCCATTTGATGACACTAGATAATGTAAACATGGCTCGTGTCAATCCTAGCCATCCCCGGATAGCATTCCAAACTTCACCTGTAAAAGGACACTTAAAGAACAAATGGTCAACATTTTCTAGTTTAGCATTACAAAATCTACAGGTTCGGTCTATCTCCAAGAATAACAAGTTATCATTTGTTGGCAGTCTATTTCGAAGACTAAGCCATGCAATGAAGGAATATTTTGGCGGTATGTATCCAGATAAATGAGATCCATTGTCGTCTAGTGTACTTGACTCGTAGTAGCTTATAGACTTTTTGTGAAGATAAGGTTCCATTGATACATAATTTCTACATCCCACATACTACCTCCCTACGGCCACCCAACTTATCCACCAAAGTATTTTGGATCAGTACTGCCAATCTCTTTAATAGGGGTGAGTCTCGGGTGTGAGGTTCTCAATCCCATATTGATAAGCCCCTCAAGTGTATTTCATAAATCCACCTCACCCACAAAGAATCAACGTCAGCATGGATATTCCACAATACTTTAGTCAAAAGCGCCGAATTCCATAATTTACAGTTTTTCAATCCCAATCCACACTCCTCTCTTGGTACACAAATATTGTCCCATGCCATCCTAAAATGTTTATCACCCCATAAAAACAACCTACATATAGAGGTTATCCTCTCAAGGATAGTTGATAGAATGGGAAATGCCTAGAGCCAAAAAGATAGTACCCCTTGAATGACAGAATTAATCAATTCAATTCTACCTGCATATGAGAGAGTCTTACCATTCCATACATTGATATAAGCCTCTACGGATTCAATTAGTACAAAAAATTGGGCCATGGAGACCTTCATTGGTGCCAAAGGGACCCCCAAATATTGAACAGGAAACTCACCCATAGGATATTCTACCATCTGTAAAATGTTTGCCCTATCTCGTTCATAAACCCTAGCTAAGTAAATACTGGATTTTTAAGAATTCACCCTCAACCCTGCCAACTCTTTCAGTTCATTCAACACATCCATTAGTATACGAATAGAAGTAAAATCACCTCTAGAGAATAACATGAGATCATCCGCAAATGCAAAATGAGTGATGCGAAGTTGTTGACATTTCAGGTGGAAGTGAAAAAGGGAGTTGGCGGTTCTCACTTTTAGCAATCTTGAAAGTTACTCCAAACAAAGCAGAAAAAGTGTAGGCGATATGGGATCACCCTATCTCAATCCCCACCGACCCTTGAACATACCATGTAGTGTGCTATTGACCGAGATCGAGAAGGATGTAGTTGTTACACATTCCATAATCCATCGTACAAACATATGAGGGAAGCCTAACCCTTTCATTATATCTTTAAGAAAGTCCCATGCTACCGTGTCATAAGCTTTTGTGATTTCAATTTTTATCATGCACTGTGGGAAAATACGTTTTCTAGTGTAACCCCGAACAAGTTCCTGCTCTAGAAAAATATTATCTACCATACTTCTAATTGGCACAAATGTAGCTTGAGCTAGGTCTAAAATTTTTCCCACAACCAAAGCTATACGCTCCGTCAATATTTTTGTGATCACCTTATAAACAACATTCATACAAGCTATCGGTCTGAAATATGTTACTCTCGGTACTGCCTTCGTCCTTGGGATGAGTGTGATGATGGTATGATTTAATTGTTTAAGCATCCGACCAGTAGTGAAAAATTCCTTCACGGCTAAAGTCACATCTAATCCATCCCTATCCCAATGTTTCTTGAAGAAGGCAGACGTATATCCATCCGACCTTGGACCTTTGTCATTGCTTATATCAAACATAGGCCGCTTGATCTCCTCATCGATAATCGGGGTAATCAATGTTTCATGTGTCTCCACATCCAAAACCAAACCATTTCTTACCACATTTAATTCTAACTTGTTCAGAGGGGTTGAAGTGCCAAGGAGCCCTTTATAATAACTTACAACATAATCTGCCACTTCTTCCAATGATGTAGTCATAAATCCATCCTCTTTGATGAGATGAGAAATAGCATTCTGCCTTCCTCTCTTCGAGCTACCATATGGAAATACCTCGTACTTCTATTAGCCTCTATAAGATGCTTACATTTAGCCTTTTGCTGAAAGAATTGTCTCTATGCATCTAGCAAAAATCTAGCTTGCTTCCTCTTGATGTTAGCCTCATGTTTCAGTGCTACATCGTCAGGCCTATTAAGAGAGGCCTTATACATGAGTTGAAAATTCTCTTGTGCCTTATTAACCTTGCTAGATATGTGACCATATTCTTCAGAATTTAGAGCTTTCAGAGGGTACTTTAACGCCTTCAACATCATACAAAGATGTAATTATTGATGTAAATCAAGGCTTCATATGTATTTTGAAAATTATTGGGTTTTGCATGCTTTGTATAGTGGATTCTAATACTGATGATGTATTGTGGCATGAGTTGCCAATGAAGTTTGTAAAACTCTTATTTATGATGTTAATGAAATATGGAATTGTGTATGGTTTTGAAATATGAATTTGTGTATGGCTGATTGTCAAATTGGAATGTGAAGTTGGGTATGGATCAAGGTTGGAGTTAAAATGTGAAATAATTAAGGATGAGATTACATTGGAATTGTATAATTGAAGAAGTAATCCATTTGAGTTGATGAACATTGAATATGAATTTGCTATATATATATATAAGTAAGATACTATGGACAAGAAAGATAAGAATGTTATGAATGATGAGAGGTTGTGGAATATGAAGAGTCAAATGAATTGAAGTTGAGGGTTTGATGAATTTTGAGCATGAATTGTTGTTATATTTATATATATAAGTGAGGCCCTATGGGAAAGAGAATAGGAGTTATGAATGTATAAGAATGATGTTGCATGAGAGGAAGTGAAATTAAGAAAATTCTTAAGTTTTCCATAAGGGTAAATTTTGTGAACTGATTCAAAGGAAATTCTAGAATAATTGAGATAGAATTGGCCAAAATTGTCTTCTTTGAAGTTGTAGATGATCGTTTTAGCTTTCCGACACTATAAAGTTTGTAATTTTTGGACATCGGAATGTAGAGATATGATTGTTACAAGTTATGATGTTGCATAGGATTTATGTATGATGACAGCTATGGTAATTGATGAGAATATGTGGTTTTGATGAATCAAATGGATTTAGATTTGAGAGTTTTGTGAGATAAATTTGGTGTTTGAGTTGTTATGAAGTGAATTTGCACTAGAAGAGTTGAATTTAGGAAGCTATTGAGAGAATATGATGTTAGATTGGATGTAGAAAGCATTGGAGGGGCTTTGGAGGAGTTTGGGAAACCCCCATGTCCGTTTAACGGACTTTAGGTCCATTTAATAGACCTTTACGGGTCAAAAAGGACCCCTACCATTGCCCATGTCTGTTTAACGTTTAACGGACCTTCTCGGGTGAAAAAGTGCAGTTTGGCCGATCACATTCACGGGTCAGCTTCATGAAATCGTGGTTTTTGACAATTTTAAAGGCAGAATCTGACTTTGTGGTCTTCATGAAAGTTTTAGATCTCGAAGTCTTCTTTCAAATGGTCTAAAAACTAAATCAATCCGACATTTGGAGGAAAAGTTATGACAATCGCTCCAAGACATGTTACTGCATAATTGTGGACTTAAACATCTTCGATTCTTTTGATTATAACTTCCCCATCCGACCTCCAAATGAGGTGATTCCTGAAGCAATAGATTTCTAAGACATGTATCTATCTAACCATGAAAATTTGGATCTTTTGGAGTTGATTTGAAAAAGTTTGATGGAAGGGAAATGAGGGATCGGTTGTAAGAGCATAATTAGGGTATGAACACCCTTTAGCTTTTTAAGCATATCTTGAGCTATAGAGCTCCGATTGAGATGATTCTTTCTTCAAAGCAAACTAGAGACTTAGAGCTATAGTTTCTTTGAAGAAGTCAAATTGAAATTCTGGTTTGAAGATTTCCAAATTCTGCTCACAAATAGGAGAAATGAGTTTGAGCATAGTGACTGATTTGTATGGGGCACACCATTGAACAAATTGTGAGTAAATTTTTGGGATGTTATGAAAATGAAAATGAATCGATGATGGTTAAAGAGATTACAAGGAACCACGCTTAGTATTATGGTATTATGAAAAATTGGATTCCGGAATCAAGCGGGGTCCAACATAGTTGGTATCAAAGCAAGCGTTAGACTCTGGAAACAAGCGGGCTCCAACAGATGTATGAGTCCGCAAGAGTTGGGTTCCGAAAACGGGATCCAACATATTTAGTATCAGAGCAAGAGTTGGATTCCGGAAGCAAGCGGGATCCAACACCTAGCAACTATTAATCGTGGGTTAATAAATACTTTCATCCTTAATTTCTAAGCAGGGTAATTAGAACCATCTAGTAACAGTGGCCTAGTGATTGATGTACCTTCTCTGGTAGCCATGATCATGAAACATTGATATACACCAACTTGACGCACCAAGTTCTAATTAAGTGAAACAGGCTCTGATACCAATTGAAAGTCCAAAAGGATGTAATTTCGTAAAAATCCTGTTATGTCATAGTTGCTTTGAACTGTTTCTATGGATTGCTTAACACAAAACAATTGTGTTAACAATTGTTAATTTTCCGGATTTAAAATGCAGATAGAAAAATTAAACATGCAACTAATAAATAGAAAACCAAAATTTGGTAACAGTTCAATACATCTGACCTACATCTGCGTGGCCCTCACCCAGCTTAATCAACTTTAATTGTGATACAATAGTTTTACCCAAGGCTTTATTGAGCCGATACACTCAGCCCTAGACATTATCCACTAGTACTCACACCCGGTGAAAGTAAATAACTCTCAATAGTACAACTACCTCATGCTAACCAAAACAGAGAATTTTTACATCAATGATCAATAATAAAGATGAGAATAAAAACTCAAGTGATTGAATCAAAAGTAATGTAAACAAGGAAAACACTTGAGATAAAAATACTCTCCTAAATATGCAACTTCATTAATCGAAAGTGTGAGAAGTTGTAGAAAAACATCTATTATGAACCTTTGAGAATAATTAGTGAACAGTCCACGCACAGGAGCTTCAAGAAGTCATCAATCGGATAAGTGTTTCACCACTAAAATACCACAAAAATATAGCTGCACACTTCACAAATATTCTAGTCGTTTTTTCCTCACAAAAACAATAATTCAGCTGTCCAAAAATTCACGTTTATGTATGTGGAACACAATAACAAAAGATAGCTCAAATTACCGAAAATTTAGTTGCCAAATATAGATCAAATCATTAAAAATACTGCTGCTAAAGTTAGCTCAAATAACCAAAAATACAGCTGCTTTATCTTCAATAATACATAGTGATCTTATCTCTAATAAGTCATATTTTATCCTTTACAGTAGCTTATCTTCATGAATCTCACAAGATGTAAATTTCTTATCATAATGATATAATAAATATATCCAACTACAAATAATACCTAAAAGAATTAATTAGACATCTTAACAATCCCCAAATATGGGATTTTTTTTAAAGTGTTAGTATATCATTTCGATACAAAGATACACGTACCATTATCAAACAAAACATCAACAAATACACTTTGCAGGACCAGCGTTAAATGTTAAATATGCTTCCTGCTAACATAACGCTAGGCCATCGGGAGGACCTTATGAGTCTTGGTCTTTTTTGTTTTGTTGTGTGTAAACATTTGTGACAAAAATAAGTCCTGGGCAATAGGGTTTTATTATAGCACATCTAAGTGAAGGGTGTCATCTCAAGAGAAGACTAGTGGGTTTAGGGTTACTCTAAGTGCTTTATGCATTGGATGGGAATATGTTCAATTTGTATGAAGCTAGAAGTCAAGTACATGTACTCCGCATGTTCGAAGAAAGCACTAAACAGTGATGAAAACGACCAATTCTTTCCTCATATGAATCATTAAATGATCGAAGAGTGAGTGTGGGGGAGGATCAGCAGACAGCACCTGACACTGTCATGTACAAAGTGTCAAATATATTATTCTAAGATATGCTTCAATTTTAAATTCTTTTCTATCCCTACCACAACAAGGGACCATGATTTGAAGTTCTTTTCACGTGAGATCAAGGGTTTTGAGCGGGCAAAAGTTGTCCAAGTCAACAAGCTTTTAGCGTATTTTTTAAGAAAATACTTTATGACTATTCTAACTAATTTTATTATAAATAATAAAAAAATAAATTTTTATTTAATCAAATTAGTTTCACAATTTGATATATCGAATGCTTGAAACATTCATCGACCTTTTTCCGTGTATTTAACTATGTTTGCAATTGATGTTAGCTAGAGGTATATAGTGTAACTTAAATGAGATAGTTTCAAGTTGGCAGAAGCAGAATTGGTTTGATAACCTTGAGTCCTTCTATTATCTCGTAAGTCTCAAGTGTTGAAGAGGATTCAAGAATAATATTTCCTTCCTTTCCAAACTTTTCTATAGTTTCAACAATTGAGTTTTCAATAAATTCATCATTTCTATAAAAAAATTGTAGCTACCACTGTAAAAACTTTAAATAAACACAATGGTTGAAATTCTAATATATGTAAAGTATAGATTTTTTAATATTTTCGTTCCTTGAACTAGTAAACTATTCTTCTCCAAAACTTCACCAATTCATTTTATAGAAAATCATCTTAAAGGAATGTGTCCACCCTGGAATCGTCGTCTTCCCAAGCAGGCCCCATTATACATTATCTGGTTCGTCCTTTTGACAAGGAAGATTATTACCTGTAAAATACTGCTCTAACTAGGAAGGACTGGCACTATGTTAATTGACAAAAGTTTATAGCATTGGAACCAAGAGGGTTCTTGACATTGTTGGAAATTTAGACCTCCCAAACTCACACTTAAGAATATTTGATAGACAAAAATATCAGAAATTAATAACACAAGAGAATTTACGTGGAAACTCCCAAATCGGAGAAAAATCACGGACAACAAGAAGAAAATCCACTATGTGAAAAATTTTTACAATCACACAATTTTTTCTCTTATCTAATCCTCCAATACACTAACACACCTACAAAGAAATACCCACAACAAACTCTCCAACTCTCACCTCAAAAGAGGAATTTAACTAGAGTCAAATTTGTCATACAAATCTTTAACTTTGTATTGGTGCATTAACTAAGGAAGTAGCAACCTCCTTTTATAGGCAAGAGCCTTGCCCCAATTGTTTTTTCCAACCAATATGGGACAAACAAAGGAGCCAAAACTCAATAATCTTCACCTTGGCGACTTTGGTTGATCCCACAACTACACTCCACCTTAATGAAGATCTCCTGAAAATAACATAACTTTCAATGTAGAGAATTATCATGTTTCACAGCATCATGCTCCACCATAAAAGCATACCCACTCAAAATAAACCAATTCCAAGCCTTTTACTTCGACACATGTCGAAAATAACCTTGCTGAAAAAAATTATGGTGCAACTCCCATGTTTGGCTTTCCTAGAAGTTCATTAGCCATCGACATAAATTCTAACACACACCTTGCATTAATGTAAAACCAATGCCCGTGTGCAAACTTGTGGACCCGCTAACAATAACACATCTTCTATCATGGCAAGTTTGGGATTAGCGGCATACCATGAGGATGTACATGCCTCCCCTTTTTAGAGAACAAAATCATCATCCATGGACACAATGTTAGTGACATTGTTAGTCTCTCCATTAACTGACCGAAAGCCTCTTGCCGAACCCGCTCCACCTCTCGAGCAATTTTTCCTCACATGCCCAGATTGTCCACACGTCCAGCATACTATATTTTTTTCATGGAGTTCTTCTTCCGATATCCAGCTACCAGCAGAGCTAAGTCTTTAGGAGGAACAATTTTTCCACTACCCAATCTTCTCTCTTCTGAAAAGAGTTTTCCGGTAACTTCAGGAAAAAACTATCTTCTCCTTCCCATGAATTAAAATCAGTTTCATGTGTTCATATGAAGGTGGAAGAGACCAAATGAGTCTCAAAGCTTGATTCTCATCATCTATACGAACTCCAATAACTTTCAGTTCAGAGACGATCCCATTGAGAACACTAATAAGTGCATATTTGTCTAATATTTATGTTTTAATTAATCTTGTTTTATTCCTCTTATTGGTTTAATTATTGGGACTTAGTTTGATTTAATATTTCCTTGTAGAGAATTATAATTTTTGCATGATGTGGGAAATTAAGAGACAGCAGGCACGTGGGAATTAGCAACAGTGGCAAGTGAAAGGAGAGTGACCCAGCGTGAAGGAGCAAGGTTTTAAAGGGTTGAACATTTTAATTGTCACATCACTCATCAATAAACCACAAGAACGACGACGCACAAGTATCATGCAATTGAAAGGCAACGCATAAAGGAGGACGCACATCACTAAAGGAGAGGACCAGGGCAGCTTCAGCAGGTGGACCAATCAAAAGGAGGATAGCTGGAAAATCACAAAAGCACGTAAGTCAAGAGGGCTTTGAGACTAGAGGAAATCATTCAAATGAAATCAAGCTACGGAATTAAATAGACGGACAGCCAATTAAATCAGCAAGCAATGAGCAGTGGGCGGACAGGATCCAAGGGTAAGTGACGAGAATTAAATCACGCATGAGGAGAGGCTGGCGTGGACTAAACAAGCAGTGGAGAACGACGTCGCCCAAGAGAAGGAATTAATAAGCAGACAAAAAATGCATGACACAACAGGTTAGGTCATAAGGTAGAGGGCTGACGTGGAATTAAATCAGAGGCTTTTAATTGATAAAAAATAACGACAGTGAGGGAGATCAGAAGGCAAGAAGAGTCGGCGCAGCTGGGAGAAATAAAAAGGACGCATAGGGCACAACACAAGAAAGAGGAAGAACGCAATAGGGACGACAATTTTGGAGAGCAACAGTGGCGGCGACAGATCTTGGAATCGCGCAACAGATGAGAAGCAGATAAATAAAGTGGATCTTCAGCGGCAGATACAGCACTTAGGGAGGACTTAGCATTCCGTTTTCTAGTTTTTCTTCTTTCCTTTGTTATTTAGACTATGTTAATTAAGAATTCTGTTTTGTTTAATTTCGTTATGAGT
>JAOTBA010000002.1:16708776-16727325 GCA_025629845.1 Erythroxylum squamatum | reverse complement strand
GCTCAGTAAAGCCTTGGGTAAATCTATTGTATTTTCGTGAAAGTGATTAAGCTGGGTGAGGGCCCCGCAGACGTAGGTAAGGTGTGCCGAACTGCATTACCAAATTTCTGGTGTTTGTATTATTTCTGTTCTGCTTGTTTTTATTTTGTTGGTGCTAAATAAGTTTGCGGAAAGTTTGCGAAATAATTAACCCCCTTAGATTTTTTAGTGTCATTTATGTTTCAAAGGCGGAGAGAAACTCATGAGTTAAGATGACCTCAAATGATTTAAAAGAGTACGTAGAGAACATGAGAATCATGTCTCTAAAAATTAAAGGGCATTTTCTTATATAGAGAAATAATGAAGCAACTACTTGGCACATTAAAATGAAATTGGACATGGCACTAGTGAACAAAGATTAGATGTCCAAGTTTCCCTAAAGTTTAGCTAAACTCTCTAACTTATTGTTCTCTGACCGCTCTCTCATCCTTGTGTAGGCGTTATTCACTAAAAGGAAAAATAATTTATCCTTTCAACTTCAATAACTATTTGACTAACGATGAGTCTCTTGTGTAAGCAATGGAAAGGGGATTGAACTGTTGCTTAAAGGGATGTAAAACCTTTATATGTATGAGGAAGCTAGCCATGATCAAAGAAGAAATCAAGAAGCTTAAAATCAGTATTAGTATAAGTACTCTCCATAAAGTCACAGAGACTAAAAACAAACTTGAGGCGATTCAGGAGGACTTACAACAAACATCCAGGGACCATAATTGGTTGATTATAGAAAAAGAAACATTAAGGAGTTATGTTACAGTTGAAAGAATCACTTCTCTTTAATGAAATAGAGATTAGCAAGAGCAAAACGGATGATGGAAGGGGACGAGAATGCTAGATATTTCAACAATCTGGTGATATCAAAGAAAAAACAACAATAGGACGTGCTCCCTAGTGAAGGGAGATGTTTCCTTTGTTAATTCACAGCTTGATCTCATGAGGTGGGCCTTCTATTATTTCAAAAAGATAATTGAAATAACATTAGAGAGTAATGCAACCACACAAGCCCTTAGAGCTTTCATAAATAACCAGTTTTCAAGGGAGAAGCTAGTAAGGCTTAAATTTCTTGTTACTAACACTAAGATTGAGCAAGTATTGTTTGAGATGAACCAAATAAAGCTCCTGATCCCTATGGACTTAATGGAATTTTTTATAGAAAGTTTAGCCTTAGGTTAGGAACTTAGTGATTGAAACAGTCTTGAAAATATTTACTAGTGGGAACATGTTATTGGCGATAAACAAAACATTTCTCCACCTAATCCCCAAGATTACTAGCCGTAAGAGCTTAAGTGAATATATAAATATTGCTTGCTGTAATTACTTATACAAAATTATTTCCAAATCGTTACAGAAAGATTAAATATTATGTTGAAAGATCTAGTAAGTGACGATCAGGAAAAAAAAAGAGGGGGTTAGGGGTTAGAAGGAAGACAAATAGGTGATAATGTGTTGTTAACTCAAGAACTTCTAAGGGGATATGCAAAGAACTATGGCCCTAGGAACTGTGCGATCAAAATAGACTTTAATTATACATATGATTATATTATTTGGAAGTTTATTGATCAAATGATGAAAGTTTTAGGTTCGTATATAGATTTAGGAGCTAGATTATGCTTTGTGTCACTACTGCCTCCTACCTATTTATTTTATGATGAAAATGGAGAACCCACCCATATTTTCAAAAGAGGTAAATGACTTAGGCAAGGAGACTCCATATCCTCTTACCAATTTAGTTTATGCATGGACACTCTAATGAGACTTGTAAACTCCAAAATTAAGAAGAATAAGTTTATTAAGTTTTATAGTAAATGCAAAAGATTTAACCTCTTATGTCTTGAATTTGCTAACGATATTTTTAAGTTGTATGGTGCACATAAAGGTTCTATTAACAAGCTTGTATCCTCACTGCAATTCTATAAGGATCAATCAAGGATGGAATTGAACAAATAGAAACCATATGGTAATTTCTATAAGTGCAATATATATAGCTTAAAAGCTATCAAGCTTATTAGGTTTACATAAGAAAGAACTTCCTTTTAAATATCTTGGTCTCCTAATAGCCTTTATAAGACTCACTTATAGAGAAAGTATTCCCATCATTAAAAAGGTATAGAAGAGAATAAAGTTATGGAACAATTGACATCTTTGTTATGCAGGGAAGGTACAATTAATAAAAAAGGTCATTAACTCCTTACATGTCTGCTGGGCCTCTCAATTTTTTTCCTTATAAAGGGTGTGATAAAATCAATTGAAAAATGAAATAAGGCAATTCCTATGGGTTGGTGGAAGAGAAGGTATGTATAAAATAAAAGTAAAGTGGAAGGAAGTATGTTGTCCTTTAAAAGAGGGAAGTTTAAGGATAGTTCCTATAAGTCTCTCTAGCAAAACCTTACTTGGCAAAAGACTGTGAAGGTTGCTAAATGACAAGGAGTCCCTATGGGTAAAATAGAAGCATACATATATATTAAATGGGATTACCCTGTAGGAGATCAAGAGAAAGCCTATTCACTCCTTCTTTTCATGAATTCTAAAGTTGAGGGAAACAATGGCAAGTAGCATAAGATGTATTGTGGGGAATGACATATTAGCCTCTCTATACTTTGATAATTGTTGTTTGAATGGACCTTAAAAGGGCAATCAATTAGTTTAATCTATATAAAGTAGGATCTATAATGATGTTAAAGTGGAGGTATCGATAAGGGGAGACCAATGGACCAGTATGCCATTAAAGTTTTGCACATACTACTAGGTTAAAATCTTGACTTGGGGAAGGAAGACATGTACATTTGGCTAGTTGAGAGGACATAAAAGTGTACTAGAAAATCATACAAAGCGATGCTAAAAAGTAAAGGAGATTTTTCAGGTTAGAATAGGCTGGTGGGGAACCAAAATATATTACCTTAAGTTCCCTTTTATATATGGCTAGTAGCTAAAGCTAAGCTAGGTTTAATGGACATGGTATCTTTACCTAAACTATCACGACCCCAACCATAGATCATGACCGGTGCTAAAGGAACAGTAAACTCAAGGTTTACCAAACCCTTAGCAAGCCTAAAATGTTATCAAATCACTACATCTAAAATAAAGATGAGATTTCAAAATGATCAAACTCATAATTATAACAATCAAAAAGTTCTAACAATATACAATATTTAATGTGTTACAATGTTGAGATAGTTAATACAAGGGAAATCCAATTTATACAAGACTACTACAGCTTTAGAGTCAAAGGTCACCAACAAACATAAATCGAATCGCCGGAGTGGAAGAAGACTAACGAAATATCCTATTAGAAGAGATCAAAAAAGAAGATCCTAAAAAATAGTTGAGGGGAGTCAAACCTCGCTTAATGAATTAATATTATGGTTATGTTATGCACTCTTAAGGATTTCAAATGATACATATATGTATATATTTATAACGTATTACATCAATAAATGCAATTTCATAACATAATGATTTTGTTCAAAAGCATGCATGCATTTCCCGTATCAATATCATGTCACATAACCATCACAATCACAAATCACAAATAATAGAGGAGAACTGGCAAATGACCCTATGGCATACCCCTTACCCATAGACTATAATGATAGGGGCTCTCTTATTCCACACGAGTCGCTTGGTCAAAATGTAATGGATTGCCACCTAAGAGCCACACTTAATCGAACTGCCATAACCTCACTACGACGTGATTGTCATCCAACAGTAAACTTAACTGAACTACCATAATCTTGCCACCATATCATGTACCATATATAAGTTGCCGTCTGAAAGCAAGCTTGATTGAACCACCCTAACTGTGTCATATCTCAATCAATGGATCCATCAATTGATCAAATACAAACCCAAATTCATATCTGACCAATTGACTCACTATGCGTACAGTCTGGTGATGCCCACTAGGTAGCCCATACCACAACAATCCTCCACATTATCGCATATCAAGACAAGTATAACATTGCACAACAAAAATAAGTATACATGTATCAATCCATATGTATGAGTATCATGTGTGCATATGATAATGATGGTGATTCGATGATGAATAAGAAAATGAATTCTAATGCATGCTCATAATCATGAATTTTAACTCACAGGTACAATGCGCTCCTTTGAGCCGAACCTAGTGTCTCAAAGTAGAGGATTCTACTCCTGATTGATTTATAAAATGAAAATAGGAATGACCATAATGATTTAAAACCTAAACCAATTTTAGATACCTCAATAATAAGACCATAACTCAATACCAAGGAGTTTTATTTTTTATTTAAAAGCGGTGATGTCACGTCTTACAAAAAGCCAACTGAAAATTTAACAGAATTTTTCCTATAAAATGGACATCCCCCTTCTAAAAGAAGGATCATTTCTGTAATAAAAATAAACATCTATATCCACCAATGACCACAGCTCATTTTGGGCCTCAAAACTACATATTTATGCCCAATTGAGTCCACATTTACATTACAAAAATCTATAATAATCCAATTTATAATTCAAGTATACCAATTTCTAACCCATACACCCTCATGTATACTCAATACATCCAGATAGTCTCAATTCTAATCAACAACAACTCAATTTAATTAATTTCATGCATTTCTGTAAGAACATAACCATTTCTAAGTTTTCATCTCACAAATTATGAAGAATTTCAATACAACGCTTTTATGAAAATTGATCCACATAATATTTGAGAATTTTTAAAATTATTTCTATCCATTTCTAGGCTAATCGAAAAATTACTACCATCATCAGAGCGTAAGGTACACGCACCACAACTAAAGAGGCAGTGATCTTCACCACCCACCCAAAAATGATGAGGCTACCTCCAGGAATCCAATGACACTAGTCTTGAATCGAAACTCCTCCCAACTTGCGGGAATTGAAGGATTAAAGATTAATGGTAACTGATTTCCCTTCACCAATAAAATGGGTTAATTGGTGTTGGATTTCCCCCCTTACCTATATTTTTAAGGTCATTAGGCATGATGGTGGTGTTAGTTTCTCCCAAAAATGACTAAAAATATGAGATCGTGACTTACCTAAATGAACCAAAATTTTCAGTCATGATTCATCCAAATTTTGGTCATTTTTATGAAATAAGTTTAGGGGTTTCGTAGAACATCCCGAGAGATTTTTGTAGAGTCCTAGATAGTCAGAAATAGTGTTTGAATGATGAAGGTATGAGTGTCAAAAGTTGGAAGTGAATAGTAACCTATAGGAAAAAGAGTTTAAGTGAGAAATGAACTTAAGATTTCTTAAGCTCAACTTATACTTTTATAGGCATTTCTTCTTATTGGTCTATTATGAGTAATTTAAGAAAATTTTGGATCATTCTACACATGCTACTGAGATATAATCCTCACTTAGGGAAGAAAGACATGTACATTTAGTTAGCTAAGAGGACATGAAACTCACTAGAAAATCATACAAATAGATGCTAATAAGTAAAGGAGATTTTTCAGGTTGGAATATGGTGGTGTGGAAATGTGGTGAGAAAATACAAGTAGAGATGCATAAGGAGGACTAAGCTACTTGAGAAAATAACATGTAAGATGTGGAGTGAACAAATTCTATGTCCATGAAGTGTCTAGTGAGCAATGCAAACATGGAACATAGTATAATGGCAGTTAGTCCTTCTACAGTAGCAAATAAAGATCCAAGTTCTAGAACATTACTTATGAAATCTGAAGAAGCATAAAAAAACGAGTAGCTTGGGAAGTAGTGCATAAACATTTAACTTAGATGAAAGACACCTATCTAAAAGCTAACATAGTAAAGCTTTGCTAGCGACCAATCCAAGCTTGCCTTAAATAAATATTTCATTAATTGGAACTGTTATAAGATAATCTCCTTGTATTTAAGCCTTTACGTTATTTTATAAAAATCTTATTGTTATAAATCAAAGCAAGCATATTAATTTTTTCAAAAAAAAAATACAAGAAAGTGGGAGTGAAATATAAATAAAAAATACTCATAAGTTTCATATTTATATTACATGTTTAACATTCAACGAATACATTAATTATAAGTGAAACTAAAACTAAAACTAAAACATTTCTATTTAAATCATATTGGCCTTAACTTTCATTTAATAGAAAGTTATTATCATTTATAAGAGCTCATCATTACTATCATTCAAACTCAATATACCAAATATCATTTCAATACTTTTCTATTAAGATCATCTTTTAATTCACTCTCATCTTTGATTCGTCCAAAACCTAATACATTAAAAAATTAATATGAGCAAAACAAATTGGATCATTGTAACTAATTATTATTTTAGGATTTGTAGTAAATAATTAAATTCTTAAGAATTTATGAGAAATTATGTGCAACTTAATAATGATAATTACATACTTCTCTACAAGCTTTAAGTTATATCACACAAACATTATATCATTCAACTTCTTCTACTTTAATCTATTTTGAACTCATATATACTCTAATTCCGTTTACACCCAAATGTATTAATAGATTGGATAAGTATCATATTTCAATTCTGGAACATTGCTTTCAAATTGGTCCCCACTATACAATTGCAAACAAAAAATATAATCTCTAAATAGAATAAAGTGATGATTGTCTGAAAAAAGTAACATAAGTGAAAAAATTGTATACTTGTATTAACTTTATCTCATTGATTAATTGCAATGCACGTCTTAAAATCACCAAATACATCTTTGTATGCCTTCATTTAGGAGCTAAGTAAGTCCTATATCATCTGATTTGAATTAATTATTGTAATAGTTAAAAGCATTCCATTATCAACTTCAATTGTCTTCACGAAACATGTTTTAAAATAAACTTGGAATATTAAATGCACTAATAACAAATAAAGGATGATTAAGTTGTTTATCTCACCTCTCATTAATGATAATAAGATATATATGTACAAAGAAGCCCTATTTTTCAAATCAATCTTGATTTTTTCCTTTGCACTTTCTATAGCATCATAGAAGTAACTCATTGTTGACTTCTCATTATTATCTATCAGATGGAGTACTATCACTAGAGGTTTATAAAATCTAATGACAAATGAATATTAAGACCAAAATTCATAATCTTCAAATATGATTCTATAACCCTAAATTTCATCTTGAGACTTGTCATGCTGAGATACAACTAATTTATCAAAAATTTGCCTAAACTCCTTTTTTGAAAAAAAACCACTAAAGTGATAAAAAACTGATCACATATATTAATATCAGGTCAATACAAATCTTTATCATTTGTGAAATCTTTCCTCATCAAATTCAAAACCTATGCAAAATTGTAAATGAACTTAGTGATTTTTTTTTGCTTTTTGTATGGTTCAATTAATGATAAAAAAAGTATCTAATACTTTCTATATTTTCTAATATTAGGTCAATACAATATGTATCACAAAAGTCCAATATAAAGAATTGCACTTATTTTGTAACCTTTTCCTAGTTGCTTTATAATTAGTATATTTTCAATGACAAATTGGATAATATTATCTATCCTAACTTTATTCACAACTTTGTAAAAAATTTCTAACAAATTATCAACATTTCTTATAAGGTCTAATGTCTTTGTTGACTTCAAAACATTGACCCCTTTTCTAAATAAACAAACAATTCATAATTCTCGCATGTCTCTTATTTTTTTTTCTAATCATCGCACATGATTGAATATCTACAAGTTTTTCAAATCCTTTTCTTTCATGCAAATAGCTTTTTATTTTACTAATAAAATCGATCAAAAGATTACCTCTATAGTCATCAATTAAAGGAACTTTAAATCCTAAACCAACAGAGATATTAACATCCACCATATGCTGACAGCAGTAAGATTGGATATCAATAAATGAGACACCTAATTCATACTACCATATAGTCATTTTCATTTTATATCATATATTACTTTCTTGGGATTGCAATGAACTTCAAATGGAATGTTAAGCTCTAAAACTTATCCATAAAACAAAAAGGTTATAAAATTGTCTTCTTCTCTTCCTATCTTCAATTGGGATAGTTACAACTCCTTGTTGTTGGGTAGACATAATAAATTTAGTACTATCAATATTATTATCACTGATGCCAAATGAAATACCATTACCAAATTTGTAGGTAATTCTTTGCTTCCTTACTTTGTTATTCTTATATTACTCAAGTAATGTTTTTATTTGTATTTAACATTATGAGTAAAATTTTTGCAAGATTCTACTCATCCTTAACCCCCTTCTAATTTTTTTAACCTAATGATTCCATCACCTTTTAGATGTTTGTTAGAATACAAACATATAGTGTGATTATTATACTAAGACCCACTTTCGTATAAGCCCAAGTTAAATCATTCAATATTCCTAAGAGGTTAAAATATCAGGAGTACTTGAATCTTCCTCTATTTATTTATAAAAATAAATGCAAACATATGTATAAAAAGAAATAATATCTTTTGGCTAATAATACATTCCAAAAGAAATGTAAAGTGTTTCTACTTACTGTTTGATGTGCATATTTGTTTAAAAAAATTTACTTTAATAGAAAAACAATAAGTTCCTTACTCGAACATTAAACTGTCTATTATTTATAACCCTTTTATGCCCTTATAAATTTTGCCTTTTTTATATGTAAAACAAGTTTTCCATTTTTTCTAACTCCTTTTAATCCTTAATTATCTTATCCAAACTGCTTTCATATTAAAGATATGTGAATTTTAAAAATCATTTCATGGTTTAACATCCTTGATCAAGGATAAAAACATTCATTTTAGATGAAGGATGGGAATGACTAAGTGCATATGGTTGAAAGTTGGATCTTTTTTTCATTCAAAAAAATTAGTCACCACTTATTTGTAAATGGATGAATGAATTGCTTATTCTAATAAATTACCATGTTAATTTCATATATTATAATAAAATAATAATAACTAAAAATAGTAGGGAAAGAGAGATTTATTGTGGTTTGACTAAACAACCTTTGGTTAAGTTCACTCCCAAAGTTTCACTTAGAAATTTATTGTCTTCCTCTTTCAATGGATGAACAAGAACCCTCCATAAATTGCCTTATTTACCAAAGGTTAAGAGGAACCCTTACAATCATTTTGTTTTTTCACAAGTGAAGATTAATCTTTTATAAATATTATTTAAGGTCAAGATTAACTCCCAAAAGCTCCCTAATTATAATAATTATACAACTTCAAAGACTCTCTCTCTTACTCACACCAAAGAATAAATGTTATTGAATATACTTTTGAACTTTTTAAGCCTCTCAAGAATCTTGAAAACTCTCTAGTATGCTCGACATTCTTCTCATAACTCATATATATTTTATATTTATACTCAAAACAACTTTAAAATATTTGTTAATAAAAAATAGTTATTACAATAGTTAGTACTAGTAGAATTAGTTAATAATTTTGTAAATTGGTTAACCATTCTTGTTTTTTTTTTTGGTAAATAAGAACTTTATAAAGAATAAAAAAGTTATGTAAAAGCAGGAGATATCATAGGTAATCTCTTAACACGCAAAAAACAAAATGGCATGCATCTACCTGCCCTACCATCAATTACCCCTAGTAAGACCTGCATGAAAGACTTAACCAATATTATGCCAAAACATAAGAAGACAAGAACAAGCTAAAACCAAGTACCGCAAATGCCCAGTTATACACCAAGCATTAACCATTCTTGTATTTTGGTTGTCCAATATTTCATATTAGTAGATTAATTCGATAAAACAAATTGTTCATATTTGTAAAAGACACTAGTAGATCACACTATTATACTAGTTAACCAGACTGTCCAAAATCCTAATATTGGTAGCCCAAATCACCATATTTGTTTGACCAAACATCTTGAAACAAGTTTTTCAAAATTTATGAAGTTTTTCAAAGGCCAAAACATATTAATTTGATAAAATTTTGTTTCAAAATCATCTCAAATTTTGTTCAAGATCAAAAGATTTTCTTTAAAGAGTAAAATAAATTTTCTTTTGCTTATAAAACAATTTATGCATAATGCCCTATTTTGGATATATAAGGAAATAAGGGCTCTCTCTGTTTAATAGTGAAGTATAAAAATGATTAGCATAATTTATGCTCTTTTCATAAAAATATGACATATAGTGATTTTAAGTAAATTTCATACTTTTTTATTTTTGCAAGTCCTGGGATGATAATCAACTTATTTCAAGTCATTTGATAATAAAGAGGAATATATGCATGAGAAAAATATTGTATACTTATTTGGTATGGTCTTACATGAAAATTTTGTCTATTGTTTCCTTGTAAACTATGTCTTTTAGGTTTAGCATATGAACCGTATATAAATATATAAAACTTCTTTTTACCTTATCACCTAAAAGATGATGCATAAGCATTAAAATTTTCATGTTTGAATTAGATGCTCTATGGTCACATGATGATTTTGTCATTAGCTCATTATGTAAATATTTATCCTTTACATAAATTATTTCAGCACTGGATAGTGCACTTTATAAGTGAAACTAATTCCATGCTTATCATTAGGGATCTTTTGTGCTGTAAGAATGTTATTCAATCTTTCACTTCCTATATTAAACCTAGACAAAGACTCTTTGAGTTTAATAGATATTCTTATCTAATAAATTATTTTCATGAAACAAATCATCACAACTACACTCTCTTAGAATTTATCATACAACATATCACAATTTAATTTTCATTCTCAATCATACACGCATCTAATAACTCTAAATTCTCTTTATTACTAGAAGTAATTTTTCTTTTCAAACTTACAACCTTTAGGTATTAAACTAACTCATCATATGAAAGATCATCATGACAATCATCATTATGATCATAATAATTTGAGAAAGACAGAACCTCATCATTATTAGCTATGGATCATGTAATTTGTACCATATTTTTATATTCATCACTTTTTAAACTAGTAAGTCATCCCATGTGGCTTCATGTATATATTTTTCATTCTTTTTTAATTGTTTGTCCCTCTTTTACTTTAACAACTTTTTGAATTTTTTATAAGCTTTATATCATTCTCACTACTTATATGGAGGTCTTTTCATCGTCAATTTTCTCATCTTTAAAGACTTTAAATACCATACCTCTTCTTGCTGGAGCCACTTTCTCTTCATGAAATTTAGTCATCTATAATTCATAGTTTATAAGTGATCTAACTAGGTCCTCTATTAGCAAGGTGCTTAAATCATTAACTTTTTGTATAGTTATCAACTTTTCCTTCTAAACTTTTGATAAAGACCTAAACAATTTTCTCACCAATTCAATATTAGTATGTGTTACTAAGAACTTTAAGATGTTCATGCTAGTGCAAAAGTGAAATGATTTGAGATTTATTCTCCTAAGTATGAAAGTGGTCTAGGTATCTACTCCATTCATGTCCTTAATAAAGCTTTCTTAGAAAGAGAATTTTTTGGAAACTCGTTATAAATCACGGTTCTATTTGCGGCAAATGTATCCATACCTATATGATCAAAGACTAAAGTTTATGAAGTATCAAACATAAGTCCTCTTGCACATAGTCTTTTAATAAGATTCTTAGCTTAAGGATTCCTATATTCAATGGTATTAAATTTATAATCGGAGATAGTAACTGAGCTCTATTCTAGTTTCATAATTAGGTAATAAAGGCCCTCTTTATAAGTTAAAAAGATTGAATCGATTGAGACTTTTTTGTTCTATAGAGGGAAAGAATTAATTCAGTAATACACTGTGATGAAAGGCTAAGCAACTCCAAAGGCTTGTCTTTAATCTACGACCACTTCTATGTTATTCTCCATTCCAAAATGTGGAGGACATACCTCAGTGGATATATCATAGCTCCAAATGTTTCACTACTAGTTTTTACATTAGTGTAATCAAATTTCCCGACACCTATGCTCCTTGATGACAAATTGTTTGGTTCCTTAATAATTGTTTTAAAGAATCTTTTATTTTGTGGTTAGCTATCAAGCAGAACATACAGAATATGGATATAATTAAAAACAATCTCTTATTTTTAGATCCTGCAAGTTATGTAACTTAGCTCTAGAGAGCTAAAATCACCTCTTTCTCTAATGCAACTATTCCAAATTGTTTGGGAGCCGCATTTTACATATATGGAAGCTTTAGGTCTTAGACTAAGATTGGTCTTAATTTATAATTAGGGTCAACTATGTTAAGTTCACTTTTAAGGGTGATTTGTTAGTGTTTAAGTTGGTATTAAATTATAGGACATGTGCATTGTGGAAGGAGAGGAACCTGGGACTCTTCCAAAGCAAAAGTACTTCTTTCAATAGTTTATCAGCCAAACTATTCTTTGAATTAGACGATTCAACTTAGCTCAGCACAATTGGCGTATTACCTAATCTCATGCTAGCTTCCTTTAGGGACATGAATGCCTAAATTCTCAACGCCTAGTAATTGCTCTAGAACTAATGTGTTTTGTGGTTGTTGGTATTATTTGACATGCATCTCTTTGTTATGTTTTGAATGCTCTTAGGTTTGCTTTGTTTTTTCAATTATTTAGCTCTTTGGTTTCGTTGGTTAGTCATTGAAATGTAGCTAAACTTGCTTAGTTCCTACCAATTTAATTCCTTCATATATATTTTTTTACTTTTAAAAATAGAGTGAAATTTTGAAATAAATTACTTTTAAAAGTGAAAAATAAAATTTTCCATCTAAAACCATATTCTTCTATTTGAAAAAACTTAAAAAAAATACTTTTTAAAATAAAGAGTTAATATGCTTTCTATACGTATAATGCTAACGTTGTGTAATATCAACTTTTCGTAAAATCTTGTAAATGAAATACCTTATTGTATTAACGTTTAGGGTCTTTGAAATACTTTTGTTATAAGACTTAATTATAAAATTTCCATTAGGTTTAAGACCCAAAAGACATATGATAACTAAATTATGACAAAAGGGCACGGTAGTTCACCCCTAGATACCAAGCGCAGAGGTGAATTAGAATTGAACTGGACCAAGCTCTAATTTCTGTTTATTGGGTCTGCCTGGTCGAGGTTGTTGATAGTTGAAAATTGAAAACGTTGTCTATGTTCTGAAAGATTCTAATATCTCAAGAATGGTATGATTTTTATAATAAGGATGTGACGAAAGGCATTATTTATTGTCTGATCTGTTTGTGCTAGGCTTATTTGGCCCAACCCAAATTTTGGCGCATATGACGATGAGGAAAAGGTTAGAAAATTGAGGTATGTTGTGGGTGTGCTGTTTAATTGGGAGTTGGAATGGAAACAAAATAAGATAAAAGAGTGAGTGAGAATGGCAAGGCAGACATGAATTGCTTGCTGGGCCGAGTTCATGATTACGGATGCCTAATTCCTGTAAATGGGGCTTAACGGCACTGAGGCCCCTGGAATCTCTCAGCAACCAGCGGTGTTACTATTAATATTACATGTGCACGGCCAAACAACTCCGGAATTTAAAGAAGTTTGTTTCAGAGCAGGAAACGGTAACGCCATTCAATTATTTGGCCTCGATAAAAGACGCAATTCAATCTTGTAGACAATCCTTCTTCATACCAACTTCCAAGAACACGGGTTTTCTTAGAAGTTCTTCGAAACTATAACGATTAACCAACCAACTTCTCTTACGAGACAACCAACGCTGGCGTGAACGACACCTGCTCAACCCCTTCACCACACGGTGGTAAGGGTGCCCTTTGACGTTTTTGTTTTTCGCTGGAGAGGTGGCTCCATCACCAACAAACTTGTGTGCATATGCATAGAGTATACAGGGACAATATACTAACTAAATACTAACTAAGAAGAAAAGGATCATGTTGACGATTAAGAAAGTTGCGACGCTTGTATCAAATTACCAGGACGTTAATTCACATGAAAGCATTGATGGTTGCGGTCGGAATTGCCTCGGAAACTGCTGTTTACCTGGTATTCTTTTGTTATTTCTTATGATTTTAATGCAAAGAATGTTGGCACAAATAAGAGAAAGTATGTTGATTCAGAAGTCAGAACGTTTACCCCTAAATTGCAGTTTTGATTAATTGACCATCTTGAAACTTTTATGCTAATATGAAACATAAGGATATTTCCTTTGAGAAAAATTTGCGTTGATGAGTTGTGTTGTTCCTTGCCCCTTATTTACATCTTTCTCAGGGTCAAACTTACCTCTCTACACATTCAGCAAGGAAAATGGTGGGGTGAAAGGGAAACCATCTAAATCTAATGAACACCCTCAAATTGGTTTCCTGCACAACCTGTTACTGGGCCAATGGGAGGATCGCCTGAGCCGTGCACTTTTCCGATACGATGTATCCAATTGTGAGACAAAAATAATTCCTGGCCATTTCGGTTTTATAGCACAGCTGAATGAAGGGCGTCATCTCAAGAAAAGACCAACTGAGTTGAGAGTTGATCAAGTTATTCAGCCATTTGATGGGAATAAGTTCAATTTCACTAAAATTGGACAAGAAGAAGTACTCTTCAGGTTCGAAGAAAGCAATGACGGAAACAGCCATTTTTTCCCTAGTGCCTCTGCCCCGCATAATTTGAGCTCTATGACTGTGGTTGCCATCAATGTAAGCTTTCTATTTTACAGCATATGCGAGAATAATTTGTTCCTTTTTTTTTTCTTTTTTCCTCTTGTCACTTACTTCTGATGTTTATGATTAGGTAAGTCCAATTGAATATGGACACGTTCTCTTGATACCGCATGTACACAGTTGCTTGCGTCAGATGATCGATCAAGAGAGTTTCTTGCTTGCGGTTCAGATGGCAAATGAAGCAGCAGATCCTTTCTTTAGAGTGGGTTACAACAGCTTGGGTGCATTTGCTACCATCAATCACCTGCACTTTCAAGTAACTTTTTTCTTCCAATTGCTCAATTTCTTTTCCTTCCTAACTTTCCTGTTTATGGATTTTAAACTAGTGCCTTCAAAACTTGCAGGCTTACTACTTGGCATTATCCTTCCCTGTTGAGACAGCTCCAACTAGGAAAATAATGACAGTGAAGGGTCTGGAAGACACAGGAGTGATTGTTTCACGGCTCGTAGATTATCCTGTGCGCGGTATTGTATTTGAGGGTGGACGTACATTGCAGGATCTATCTGATTCTGTTGCCAATTCTTGCATTTACCTCCAGAATAACAATATCCCATTCAACGTGCTAATCGCTGATTGTGGAAAAAGAATTTTCTTATTCCCTCAGGTAACTCGTTTGTCGAGATAGCCGAGTAGTTTCCTGGCATGTTCGCAGTCACAGTGTAAATTACTTAATTACCATTCATTTGGATTTTCTTGTCAAATCTACAAGTTACTATGTCCCTTGATGGGTGCAACATGGAAATCTTCTGTTCTTTTTGGGGAAGTCTATTTGATTTATTGGTTTGAGAAAAGCCATGTCATTTACCTGTAATTGAGACAATCTGAATAGAGTTCAAATATCAATTCTTGGTGTAAACGGATGCTGGCATTCCAACAATTTTGTGAAGACATCCTTTGTTGTTCTCAACAAAGTAAATGTTTCTGAAAGTATTTACCAAAAGAAGTTCTGAAAGTATATTGTGCATTCATTGCCTTGGTAAATTATTATTTTTGTGGCTTTGTCTGACCTGAACATTATGATCGTCAGTTTGGATTCCAAATCATATCCTGGTCCTTTAACTCACCGCATGAATGGAGGGTAGTTGAAACAAAAACCAATTGTGCATCTTTAGCGGTTATGTATTTAGTTGAACCATTCTGATTCAGTATCTACATCTCATCTTGTGAAGAAAATTCATAATTTTCTAATTAAGATTAAATGTCGCATTTAAGCGTGCTTGTTCCTTTCTGATTCTTTCTATTTGATTCATGGCAATTGTTCAGTGGTATGCGGAGAAACAAGCCTTTGGAAAAGTGAGGCAAGAGCTTCTGGACACTCAAGTTAATCCAGCAGCTTGGGAGCTTGGTGGTCATATAGTACTGAAGAGAAGAAAGGATTTTGAGGAAGCATCAGAGACATATGTATGTGGACTTCTCGCTGAGGTCTCTTTATCAGAAGAGAGATTCCAAGAGGTACAGGCCTTTGTTCTGGAAGCTCAGTCTGCGAGAAAGCACATATGATGGAGAAGCCATCTGTCCGCCTGCAAACAACATTCTGCTGAAACTATCAAACTTTTGACCCCAGACTGTGCGGCTATTTGTTGATGATTTGGGGTTTGCAAAGCACCTTTTCAAATGCCTCTGCCGCATAATTGAAAGCAGGCATGCTGATATCTCCATTAGTCCCCAACAATGAAGACTACGTGCATAAATGTAGCTTAAGGGTACATATACATATGCATGGATTTTTGTCGCAGTATGTACCCACGGCTTTTGCACAGGCGTTCCAAATTCACTAAGTGGTGTTATAGTTATAATGTTTTCACGAAAATTATGTTTCTTTTTGGGTTAATTACCCAAAAAAACAAAGGAGCCTAAATTTTTGTCAAATTTTTAATTATAGCCTGAACTTTGAAGAGTAACAATAAAATACTCAAACTTTCAATTGTTTTTAATTCTATCCCAAACTTTAAAAAGTAGCAATAAAATGCTCAAGTTTTCAATTTTTTTCAATTCTGACCTAACGTTAATGTTTCCGTTAAGTTTGCTGACGTAACTTGTTACATATTTCAAAAATCTTAACTATTAATACACGTCAGCCAAAATTAATACAACAAATGAAGAGTAATGAAACGATGTTGTTTAATTGCATAATTAAAACAAAGTCATTGTTTAAAAATGACTTAAATCAGATTACGCAGCTTCGATGACCTTAAGTTTTGATTTCAGTTTTTCGCTTCATTTTTAATTGTTCTCTCGATGCCTTCACCCTTCGATTTTCAAATTACACAACTCTGATACCCTTACACTAAGGGCATTAAAAGAACGAACTAAAAATGAAGAGATTACTGGTGCAATACACTGTAATGCTAGAATAGTTTGTGGCATTAAAAAAACAAACAAAAAACAAAAGGCTAAGGGCATTGAAAAAACAACAGATAACGTCAGACTAGAATTGAAGAAAATTAAAAGTTTGAGCATTTATTGTCACATTTTAAAGTTTAGGCTATAATTTTAAAAAATTGAAACATTGAACATTTTATTGATGTTTTTAAAGTTTAGACTATAATTAAAATTTTGACAAAAAATTAAATTTGTTATAATTAACCCTTTCTTTTTTTAACTCCGATTTAATGTGAAATAAGGCCAATGTCATGCAATTTGTTTTGTTTAAGATTTCATCTACTAGGCGTCGTGATTTCAAGTCGGCTTAAAGTGATCTTCAATACGAATGCCATCAGATTGCATTTGAATAGAGTATAGAAATACTCACATCCATAACTTATTTGTGCTCCTAAAGGTATAAGAATTATTTCTCATATGAAAATATTGTTAGAAGAAATAACTTAATACTCAATATTTAAATATTATTCGTATTAGAACAATTTAGATAATATTTACAAAATATGTAAAGAAAGATAGATAATTTGTAGTTTAAAAATAAATATTAGAATGTGCATTAATTATAACAAATTGAAATATGTGATTATAATTAATTTGATTCACCTATAAATACTCATTAATTCAAACTTTAATAGTAGAGCTTGTTTTATATTGTAATTCCTCTATAATAGTATTTTGTGAGTCATATTTCTTTCAATCTTAACTTGAAGCTTTGACAGTAACAAGAGAAAAATCAGCATAGCGTATAGCATAAGTGAGAGTCAAAATCAAAGTAGATCAAAATCACAAGGTAAAGAGAATTTAAAATGATATAACTATGACAAGAAAAATCATTTGAAAAAGAGTTCTCATAATTTAAACAAGAAAAATTTCAATCCTTACGAAAATTTTTCAGTTATTTCAGATGATGAAAATGCTCTTGTTGGGAAGCAATAACAATAATTGAAAGCACAAAGTCACTTCTTTGATGTATGACTCTTCAACTCTAAGAGTTATTTTTCATACAACCTCTATAATAGAATGCTTTTATCATTATGACCTTATTTCAGAAAGCTATGTAAATAGTTGTGATAATCATCCTCTAAAGGTTTTTGATATTAGAACTAACTGAAGATATATGATGGTATAATTTATACTTTTTATGAAGTATGACCTACAGAGGACCTAAAAAAAAATTGTTGTCTCTAGGAATATTAAATGATCTTTAATGTAAAATAAAAATTGTTAACAAGATTTTAAAGATAATTTGAGGTGCATGTAAAAGATAGGTGCAAATTTGTACAAATTAAATAGGGAAACATTGCTAGAAGAAGAGGCATTAGTCGCTTTAAGCAGCTTAAGTAAAAGATCTTCAATGTTATGACATCAAAAACTAAGACATATGCTAGGATTTATTTTTTAATATATCCTACCTATTTTAAGTTTTGGCATTTTTATTGTTTTGGGAACTTTCCTAATAAAGTTTGTCGAAATTGGAAAGTGGATTAACTTTCAGATTTTTTCTTGATCAGTTATCTAATCTCATCCTTATTTGAAAAGGATTCTGTCTAAGGCAAGAAGCAGGTTGCGTGAA
>JAOTBA010000002.1:16620965-16650335 GCA_025629845.1 Erythroxylum squamatum | reverse complement strand
AACGATCAATGAGCCCTATATGGGACAGTTATTAGAGCTACAAGCTCAACGATCAATGAGCCCTATATGGGACAGTTATTAGAGCTACAAGCTCAACGATCAATGAGCCCTATATGGGACAGTTATTAGAGCTACAAGCTCAACGATCAATGAGCCCTATATGGGACAGTTATTAGAGCTACAAGCTCAACGACAATGAGCCCTTTATGGGACAGTTTACAATGAGCCCCACGTGGGACAGTTATCAATGAGCCCGATATCCAATGGATATGGGACAGTTTTAGGCACTCGGTCACAACGAAGAAATAAATGGAAATTGAGCCTCATGTACATATGCATGTTATGATTGATTTAATTACATTGAATGGGAATACATTGAATGGGAATGTGAAAATTGTATTGAATGAAAATACATTGAATGGACATATGGAATTGTATTGAATGTGAACATGGCATTGAAGTGATTGTTAATATAATTGTGAAGTGTAATAGTGAATTTGAATTATGGCATATCGAGAATGAATTTCTGTATTGTGTATTTGGGTGAACCATCAATGATGGTCACTCACTGAGTTCGCAAAACTCATCCAAAATTGCATCTATTTTTCAGGATTTAGAAGATTACCCCGTTATGCAACGGGAGTAGGCTTGCTGCTCATGAGGGAAAGTTAGAAGTCGGGATCAGTTCGTGTCTGCATTAGGAATTTTTGTATATCTTGTTTTCCGCAACTTTTGTACAGTGTATAATTGGATGTTCAGTCTGTAATAGTGATACAGAATGGGAATCCTTGTAATGGTTTTGTAAATGGGATTGATTAATGCTAATATTGTCTTATATCAAGTGGAAATGGTTGCAATTGTTTTGTGTTTAGAATGGGCCCCAATGGCCCAAAGCGGATCGTTGTAACTGAAAAAGGGTTAACAATGAAAATAGGCCAAATTGATTATTGAAATTATATTGATAGTACGGTATTGATCGTAATGTGTTGAAAACAATGTTTTATTGACTTGTGAATTGTTTCATATTGAAAATGAACTTCTGCATTTGTGAGTGTTTAAAAAAAATGGGTACCAACTTTGATTGAGTGAGTGCTCTGGCATGCCACCCTCATGGGTCACGGGCTCGGATATCACGGTCGATATCGGGTTCGGGTCTTGTGGGAGTGGGATGCTACAGGGTCGGCTCAGTAAAGCCTTAGGTAATTCTATTGTACTTTCGTGAAAGTGATTAAGCTAGGTGAGGGCCCCGCAGACGTAGGCAAGGTGTGTCGAACTGCGTTATCAAATTTGTGGTGTTGATTTATTTGGTTGGTTTTGATTGTTTTTTATTTTGTTGGTGCTAAAGAAGTTTGCGGAAAGTTTGCGAAATAATTAACCCCTTTGATTTTTCAAATACTTTTTGTGAGAAGTTATATAATTCCTGCAAGGATGTAAAATTTGATACTGTGAATATATGAGCTTTGTCATGATTGTTGGATTTTATGTTATTGGCATCTCTATCTTGTTGACATTGGTGAGAAGGACTACAGGTCGGCCCGTCCATCTTCATTCTTGAAGACAATAGAATTGTTAAAACAATTGTCAGTAATTGCATTGTCTGACCATCCCTACTTCGAATGAAGAAGCTTTGAGTTCAATATGGACAGTGTGTGAAGAGTTTCCACAATTTGATGAATTTGTTGGCTAACTCTCTCAATGCGTTTAATAAACTCTTAAAGTTTTTTTCCCTAAAAAGTGCAGGGGGCTGAGGACTTGCTCTGTTTGTACGACAGCAAACAATAAATTCTTCTGATCCATCTCCACTGATTACTCAGATTTTGATAAAGATAGTTGCTGTAGTAATCAAGTAGGTGATTATAAATATAGTGGCCGAGGTAGCCTTTATTATTACTGTGGGGCAACTAATCGTATCATAAAGAATTTCTCTGAAGTTACATGGCACAACTACTGACAGAGTTCTTAGTATAGTGTTTGATAAGCAATTGATTAACTGATACGGATCACAATTTCCATTTCCCCTTATATTCTAATATAAACAAGTACACCTATTGCTTCGCTTTCCTCCTCTTACCGCCCTTGGGTGTTTTTCTTTCTTCCTCTTACTTGTTTGCCTTTCCTCTTATGCCTTACCTTGGATTAGTGACTAATGCAATCTGAGTCCAAATCCTCTATTTATATAACTATGTCTTATTCTATCTGACTAAAAAACATTGTCGTGCTTCTTAAATTAAACACTCTGTTACTCTTCCCAAAATTCGTGGCTTATGATCCAAGTCGACCTAGCCGATGTCCTCTGTCACCTTCTTCGTATCACTACAGAAGTCGCCCTCTCTTCTCTTCGCCACCATCCTACCCCTTGTAAGATCCAACCTATATCCTCAACCACATCAAATTATGCGACATTTTCAGACGATTTTCTTTTGTAAATTTATCACAAAATTAGGGAGAATGATGGAACATGAATGACGATGAAGCATTGGCAGTGCCGATGTCCTCTGTCATTTTCTTTGTAACAATACATAAGTCACCCTTTTACTGTTTCACTACGAGTCTCTTCGCCCCTTCCCCCTTCCTACACCTTGTAAAACCCAACTTAGATCTCCTAATCTCAACTACATCAAATTATGCGACATTTAGGACGATTTCCTTCTGTAAATTTATCACATAATTAGGGACGAAGATGGAGTAGGAATGACGTCCTCTGTCATTTGGAGGACATATCAATCTTACTAAATAAATTTACAGAAGGCACAACTGTGCAACTGCTACACGGTCGTGTAAGTGCTTGCACGTCTGTGCAGGCTAACTCACGGTCGTGCAGCACTTGCATGGTCGTGCTAGATAACTACTTGCACGACCATGATATCTAACTCACGGTCGTGAGTTTTCAATTAATATGGAAGAACAACCATTACATTTTGAATTAATTAATATAATTATACTACTAATGTAATGTTAACATCAAATGTAATAATTGAAATTAAGAAATAAATGTAAAAAAGAGTGGATATTAGCGATAATTTTTTCATATTTATTTATTTTTGCATTAATGAATTAAAATGAAAATTGAAAAATTACAAAATATAATATTAATATATTCACTACAAACAAGAGTACCATAATGATGATGATTGTAAACGATAATTGTGTGTCATTTCCAAAGCAATCTTTAACTAAGATTTCCTGCTCATTTAAATTGTTTCTTTCTGTCCTTGTTTGTTATCCAATTTTCATATCTTTGAAAGCTTTTCTTTCCTTCTTACAAAGAAAATTAACTTTGTTGGTAAAGAAGTAGAAGATCACACTAGAGGAAGAAAGATAATATTTTGACGAATTTCAAGTATCTTCTCACGTAAGTTTCGTTTGTTTTTTTAGTCGTTGAATTTCTTACTTGTTTTTATTATCATTCCCTCTATTTGTATCTCTGTCTCTAAGCAATTCTTGAGTTTACTTGTTTTTTATTACCATTCCCTCTCTCTGTATCTCTATCTCTAATAAATTTTTTAGGAATGGCTCAACAGACCCAACTTTTTGTGAATGCGCCATTTGATGTCTGTCTCTTTTGAAGTCTTTATAATATGACTCTGTTGTTGATAATACATCATTTTGTTAGTTTACTTTTATTATTAAATTTAATGTGGAGAGATATAAGGTACTTTAGTGGTTGCCTTTGGTGGTTCTTAAAGTGAAGTTATTCTTTATGTTTTCCTTAAAGTAAGTTTTGAAGATATTTTGATTGTTTGATGCATGGAAGTCATTCATTTCTAAATTTTTTGTTTTTGTTTATACATATACATAAGTGATAATTAATGGACATTGTAAAGGTTGAGTTGCTTAATATTGACTTTTGGTTAAGACTTTCTAAAGCATATTATTCATTTTAAGGGAATTTATTGTGAAACCTTTAATTCTCCAATCACTTTTTCTGTTATAGGAATTAAATAAGGTATGCAGAGCAAATTAAAATACCTCATAGTATTTTCTGAACACTCATTTTTTGTTGTGATAATAATTTTATCTGAAAACAAAGCAATAATGGTACTTTGTTTATGAATTTGACAGGTTTAGAAATGGAAGGTAGATCTACTCCATACCGTTAATATTATGAAATTGAGAAGGAGCAACATAAGAATGATATTGGCATTGGCAATGAGAGTAGTAATATGAATTCAACTGATTTGGCTAGCAATGAGGCTTGTAATATGAATTCAACTGATTTGGTTGCCAATGAGACTCGTAATATGAATTCAACTAATTTGGTGAATTCAAATTCTGAGGAGAATTTGAACAAAGTCCACTCATATGTTTCAAGAGAGTTAATACCGAAATTTGGCATGGAGTTTGAGACGGAAGAAGAAGCTTATCAATTTTATTTAATTTATGCCAAATATGTCGGCTTTGGAATAAGAAGAATCAAAAGTCACAAAGATAAATCTGGTAAATTAATTTGCAGGTTTTTTTGTTATAACGCTGAGGGTGAAAGGATGCCTGATAAAAGAGATTTGTATGTAAGAGCTCTACGTTCAGAAACAAGATTTAGTTGTGAGGCAAGAATGAAAGTTAATAGTGTAAAAACTGGAAAATTTCAAGTGATTCAATTTGTTGAGGATCACAATCACTACAACCTTTCCAGTCCTAAGAAAACACATTTGTATAGAAGTTACAGAAAGATATCTTCAGCTGCAACAATGCAAATTGAAATGGCTAATGATGTGGGAATTCTACCAAAAGCATCTCATGATCTTATGGCGAGACAAGCAGGTAAGAGAAATAATCTTGGTTTTATTATGGAGGATTATAAGAATTATTTAAGATCTAAAAGAACAAGAGACATGAAAAAGGGAGATACAGGTGGCATGTTAGAATATTTGTATAAAATGCAAGTTGAAGATCCTAATTTCTTTTATGCCATTCAAGTGGATGAAGATGATTTAATAACTAATATATTTTGGTCAGACACAAAGATAAGGAATGATTACTTAGACTTTGGTGATGTTGTTTGCTTCGATACTATTTATAAGAAGAATGGTGAGGGTTGGTGAGGGTCGTTCACTTGCTTTGTTTGTCGGTGTGAACCGTCATAAGCAAACAACAGTTTGTGGTGTTGTGCTCCTATATGATGAGACTACTCTTATATTTGATGGTTGTTCGACACATTTGCTAGAGCCATGTCCAAGAAAAAGCCTACAACTATTCTTAATAATCAAGATGCGACGATGGCAAAGGCATTAGCTTCAAGATGGTTTGAAACTCATCATCGACTTTGTATTTGGCACATTTATCAAAATGCTGCAATCCATTTGGGTAATGTTTTTTCTCAATTTAAAGATTTTTTGCAAGATTTCAGCTCATACATATATGACTTTGAAAAAGAAGAAGATTTTTTCAATGCATGGAATAAGATGCTGCAAAAATATGAACTTCAAGATAATGATTGGTTGAAATATATGTTTCATATAAAGGAGAATGGGCTTTGGTTTATGGACGCCAAATGTTTTGTGCAGACATGACCACCACCCAACGAAGTGAGACCATGAATAGCATTATAAAAAGGTACGTGAATTATCAGCATAATTTTTTACAATTTTTAATCACTTCCAGAGGCTTATTGATGATTGTCAATTTGATGAGTTAAAAGCTGATTTTAGAAGTAATGTAAGCACTCCAGTATTGTCAGCACCTATTCAAATTTTAAAGTATGCAGCTACTGTCTACACACCAGAAGTGTTTAAATGTTTTCAAGATCAATGGAATCATTCTCATGATTCTAGTTTTCGTCTTTGCAGTGAAGATGGTACAGTTGCAAAATATGAGATCACTCTTGTAGGGAAGAGCTACTCTAATATGGTCACTTATGATTCATCAAATGATGAAGTCCATTGTAGTTGTCGAAAGTTTGAGTTTGCTAGCATTTTATGTTCTCATGTTTTGAAGGTTTTTAACTTGAAAAATATTTAAAGAATACTGAGTAAGTATATTTTGAAAAAATGGACACGAAAAGCAAAATCATGGTACTTTGATAGTAAAAACTCCACTATCAATGAAAGTGAAATGGGTCCTAAAATGTTGTCAAGTATAAGGTACAAAGAATTGTGTGCATTAAGCATGCGATTGGTTACAAGAGTAGCAGAGAGGAGAGATACTTGGTAAATTGTGAAAGATCAACTTCTCAACATGTTGAAGATGGTTGATGAGATATTGCAAGGTAAAGAAATAGTTGACGAAGAGAACCTAATATCACAAGATGAAGAGTTGACCCAACGGTCAAATACTAAAATGAATCTGATCAATCAACCTGACATTAATTTCTGTCAAAGGAATAACATTAGAGGTGCCAAAATAAAGACAAAACCTACATCGAGGAAAAGAAATAATGCAAAAAATGCAAGACTTCAACAAATATGGAAGATTCGACACCCATCCCCCTGTCCAATACTCAGGTTATATTTTTGCTGAGTTTATGTTTTTAAACCTTTAATGTATATATTTTATATTATGATAATTTTAAGTATTTTTTGGTTTAACTACTCTATTTAGGATTCTGAAGAAAATTACCAATATACCTGTATTGTCTCCAGCATATAACATCCCATATTACATTAAAGATCATGTTAACTTTCAGTAATTAATAATGTCGCATGTACTGTTTTACTTGTTTTGAACAAATTTTCCTTTTTTGTTATGACAAATAGCAAATGCAGCCACTTTGTGTTTCAATGGATTTTACAAGTATGGCTTACAATCATGGAGACTATAGACCACATTCTTAGGTTCTATTTCTAATATTATCTTTTAGACATAATCGTTTAGTGATTTCAATTTTGTATTTATGGACCACTTGGTTATGACACATACGAAATGCAACCAATTGGTGTTTATATGGATAACACAACTATGCTTTACACTCATCATCATTCTGGAACAAATTCTCAGGTATTATTTGTAATATTTTCTTTTTGTATTATTTTTAATATTTTCTTTTTTTAATATGTTATTAATCTTCTAATAATTTATCGTGTTAGGTCACTAATGCAGAAACAAGTAAACAAAGTATTAGTATTGGTTCAGCCAGATTTTGCTGAGGCTGGATGTTGCCGTTTGAATCCATGATTCTGAACAACTTCGGCTGGAGAACACCTACAAAACAATAAAGGCGCACCGGGGATTAGTTCCCGGCAAGCCCCTCCGACGCTCAAATTAGTCTTTTTGTAAGGGGTGTGGCGATTGTAAACAAAGTGAAGCAGGGTTTCTTGTGTCATACCTGAATTATGGAGAAATAGTTCCTTATATACCTGGAATCACTAGGTTTAGGTCTTTTCGTGAGTCTTTACGCTTGCATGGGAGATTATCTCGTACAACTGGGCCGTCGATATCTGGGCTTGGATTGGGCCTTGTATGGCCGGCCCAGTCGACCCAACCAAATTAAAAGAATTTTATAGAGTATTTGATTGAAAAGTGTCAAAAGAAATATTTGAGAAGATTTTTAATATACTCAATTGATGAATTATAAATGATAGATAAAGGTAATTATAACCTATGACATCCAGTTGAAAAGGATTATGAGTGCCTTTATTCAAATAAATAAAGATAATTTTTATTTGAAAATATCCCAAAAAAGCTCAGAGTATATAATTAAATGTCATTAGATCAATTCTCTTCGAATAAGTGATTTGGATCTATCTATCACTAAGTTGTTTTGTATTTATATCACTAAGTTATTAATTTAAGTTTTTTCTTATCACCAAGCGAAAATGATGACTACAGAAAAACGTGTACGTAAAGACGGAGATAACACGGCAGCTTAGTATTACCACTTTCGGGACAGGTTACTGGCCATTCGGGCATCTTTTACCAGGAAACTCATTAGCCAATCAAACAAACAAAACCATTTAACACTTCTGGCTTCTCAGAGACAACCTTACGGAAGCATCAGTAACTCACTAAACGCTTAAAGTTTAAAGGGAAGGGATAAAATGATTCGCATCTGTAATTAAAGCTAGGATTTCTGTATGGGAATCCACATGGAGGAACAATGAGTCTGATTCCAGAGTCCAGCATTCCATTTGTACATCTTTGGCAACTCCACAAGTTGGAATGAAGAACTATAAAAGTACATCACTCTCATATTTGAGAAGCATAGACCGACACTGGGGTGAACAAGAGTTACGAGAAGGCAAGTATTATCGATTTCAAATATTTCAGGAGTGATTTCAAGATGTTGGTAAAGGTCCTAAAAAACACTGACAACAAAAATAAGTATGATGTTAATGGAGTGGAATTTGGACCGTCAGAGCGTACTTTTATTAATAATATAATATAATATAATATTAGTGTCTTCAAAACAAGAGTGGGCGTGCCGGAGTGGTTATCGGGCATGACTAGAAATCATGTGGGCTCTGCCCGCGCAGGTTCGAATCCTGCCGCTCACGTTTACGCTTTTTGGTATTTTGAAATTAAAAACACGAAAAGAGAAAGTTCTGAAAAACCTTACGCTAGAAGGAGGGCTTGAACCTCCGACCTTGTGGTTAACAGCCACACGCTCTAACCAACTGAGCTATTCCAGCTTCCTTATACCTTCGAAACCTAGTTCAACTATCAATATTAAAATGTTTTTTAAGCTCATTATAAATGATTAATGTTTTTGAGTGATCGCAAAGTTGCTAAAAGGTCAAAGATTAAAATGGCGAAAATTAAATCTGAAAGAGCAAAAATAAGCCTCGAAGTGAAAATATATAAAAAGTTATACCATATAGTTATTATACTGATCAGATTATAAATAATTAATATTTTAAGAGACATAATTTGAAGCATTAATTACTTTGTTCCAACTTGAAATATGTATTAATTTGAGTGATGTAGAGACTAAGAAAGAAATAAGAGAGAGCACGTAAAGAATACAGATATATGAACATTTAAAGAATGTAGATATATGATGGAGTAGTACAGCTCACTAAGACAAAAATAACTTTAGGTGACGAAATATTTGCAACAGCATAAAAATTTGTAGCTAATAATTAATATAAAGTAACAATTTTTAAAGTGTTGTTTTTACTAATATAAAAAGACAACGATAACAATAATTTGTTATTACATATAAAAAAAAGGCAACAAAAGTAAAAAAGATTGCAATAAAGTTTTATATATGTAATATTTAGAATTGTTGCTATAGTTCTAGTCACCTATTTACTAAATGGTATTTACTAATGTTATATATTTATTTATATAGCTATTTACTAATCTATTTTTAAAATATAATTTTCGTTTTACTAATAAGTATTCATAATATGTCCAGCAAAATTAAATTATTAACAAATTTTTATTTAGTAAAATTATAACACATGAGCCGATAGTATGGGAGAAGAACAAGACATGGAAGTGGACGGTGAGGAAGATTAGAGACTCTAAACCCTTCTTTTCTTTCTCTGCTGCGTGTGGTGTGGTTCCTAGCATTATTGGGTATTGTGTCATGTTAGATTAATTTAAAGTATATTTTTGAATTTTTATATAGCAAAGTTTATCATAACTAACAACAATTAAGTGTGTGTGTGTGTATATATATATATATATAACACATCAATTTTATGCATTATTTTAGGGATTAAAATGTGAAATATAATATTATGCATAAAACCCCTTAAAATTGCATAATATTATGCAATGAATGTTGTTTAACACTTCTAAGTAGATCATTTTTGCTGAAAAATTAACAATTGATTGTATAGAATAATAGTTAAGTATAGTAAGTTTGTTTGGAGAATAAACTTACTCCCTACATCAAAAGTGTGACAAAACGACAACAAAATGAGAAAACGAAGCAAATACACTTGGCGACTCAATGAACCAAACAAAAAGCTCGACAATAGCGTTTGAAGGGGACGGTTAGAACCAAACAGAAGCATGAAACAACAATGTAACACCCCTCTTCTATGTATTGATGCTTAAAGTTTTTCTCAATTAGGGTTGGGAGATTCAAAATTGATTGACGTCGCTACTCGTAACAATCTAATCGTAGGAGAGAAAATTCTATATGGATGCATCTCACTTTACTCAAACTTCCTTTAATCGATTATTCCATGTTAACACTTGTAACTTTCCCCTATTTTTCATATGAAGCTGTTCAACGATGGGTTGTTTCCCATTTTGGATCCGCCTCTTTCTTGTAGCGTTCTTGTAGCTACATGAGACATTGAGAAACCCTCTGTTCTTCAATAAAATGGAACAAATGTTCATCATGATTAAGCCCGATTGGGTCTAGAGATGCCTTGTATGTTTTGTTATTACCTTTCTCAAAGTCTTGATTTTAATTTTTCATGTTTGATTCTTTCAACTATTGCTTATTTTCTGGGTACTTTCTGTCTCAATCATTTGCTTTGCTCTTGTGTACCTTGTGTTTGTAAAAAGTCTTGACTCTTAGCTATGAGTGATATCATATTATTGTAGGAAGCATAAAAGCGTTTTGATAAAGATTCCTTGGCACTTGATCAGGTGGGTATTACATTTACTCCTCGAGCTGATAGTACCCGTCCTTTCCTTAGGAGCTCATATAAAGTGATAGAGGAAATTATGCAATCTGCTCCAATCAAGAAGGTATAACTCTATCTATTGAAATCTTTGATGTGTTTGTGTCTGTCTATATCAATCATCTTATGCAAACTAGCTTGAACACAACTACGTGGGGTTCAAACCATCAGACAAGGGTATCTCTCCAAACGTTCATCAAATTTGAGAGTTGATTGGAAAAGAAGGTTCTTTGTTCTTGATAATCGAGGGATGTTGTACTACTATCGAAAACCATTCAATTGGACATGTGTAATCCACCAACTTGGAGATAGCTTGTGACTCTAAGTTGTATATGCTTTTTTTTTTCTACAGATCACTTAACTTTGACAACCTCATTTCAGGCTTGTGGTAGTCAATCTTCGCTACAAAGACTGTTTGCACTGAAAATGGTTTATCTTCTCATTACCATAGTGGTGTGCATGATGAAAAATCTATTGCATGTCATACTGTAAACCTATTAACATCTACAATTAAGGCTAATGCTGATCAGGCAAATCTGAGGTTTTATGATTTCACCAGTGAAAGTCTACACTTTGTTGCCTTATCTATATAACGTTGTTGCCTAAAAAAACTTAAAAGTGTTGCAATATCTATTGAACATTGTTGTTATAATTTGAAACTAAAGTGTTGCCTTAGTTAAAACTTAAAGCAATATTTTTTATTTTGTTGCCTAATCAACAAATTTTGTTGCATTATACTTATTGCAGCACCACTTCTTATAACGATATAAATTTTGTTGCCTTAATAAAAAGGCAATGATATTGTACTTATAGCTACACTTTTGTATGTTGCTTAAAGCACTTTGTATCATAGTGCGGTTATAGCTAAACTCGAACTCATTAATCATCCCTTTTGTTGAGTCACTCTTTTCACTTATTTTATTACTTCTTTTTCCTCATCTCCTGACCTTTTCATTGTGATTTAAATTAGAGTTTGATTCATAGATTATTATTGCTGTAAATACTATCATATCGTCGACGATATCAAAAATGTTCATCATCTTGATATCATGGCAACTTTAAAATTAAGATAGGTTTCACTTAAAAATATAAACCTAAGGTCTAGTGGTGACTTTTCATACTAAAACACTTTTTACACTTGATCTAATTAGATAAAATTTGAAGAAAATATAAATTTTCTCTATTATATTGGTTGTAAGACTCTAAACATATTATATAGTTTGTATTATTAGGCTCTCATTTTAATTGCGAATAATGTTTATATAATCTTATCTAATTTGTATAATGAGCTTATAATCTCAATTTTGAATAATGTGTATAGTTAAAAATCTTTTAATTGTAAAATAATATAAAATGTTCATAATGTCGAGTTACTTGATTGACATGTTTAAACCTTAAAATTTTATCAAGAGTTAAAAATATAATTCCCAATGTAAGATGAAAGATATCTAGGTAACACTCAAAAATTTTTAAAAGAATATCTTAGTGACACTCAAAGAATTAAAGGACTCTTGAGATTAGGTTTTTATCTTGAAGAGCTAAAAGACTATATCTAAAATTGATAATTATAAACCTGTAATTTTTTTCTCTTGAATTTAGAGTTTTTGAGTTATTTTAATGATATGAATTTTAGAGGTATTTCAAATTTTTTGTTGAGACTCAAAATTTTTAATAAAGTTTTTCTTTAAAATTAACAAGAATTATGTTAAATTTATCTAAATGTTTAATAAAATTGGATTGGTAAAACTAATAAAATAAATGTAGAAAATAGTGAATACAACTGCTAGATAATTAAAACTATAATTTAAATATTGCACAAAATTTGGAGTTTTTAGTGAGTCATAATTGACAAAATTTTTCCCCTAAGTCCATAACTAAGTTCTATTAGACATCATTTAAGTAAAAGAATTTAGATATTACACGTAATATCTAGACATTATCCACACTAGAAGATTATTCTCAAATATCTAGATAAAGATAATTAATTTGTGATATAAAATAAATATTAGAATGTGTGGTAATTATAACCAATTGAAATGTATGGTTATAATTAGTTTGATAAATCTATAAATATCAATCCATCTACTTGTTTCATGTATCAAAAAACAAGTTTAAGTATCCAAGAGTAGAGCTTGTGATAATTCCAAGCTTTTAAGTCTTAGGTTATAAATTGAGTTACGAATTGGTATTTGAGTTTAATTAGGAAATATATATATCTACTTATCGTATGCTTTATGATTGTTACTTATAGTAGATCCTCCACATCAAAAATAAGTTAGATATTATTCACTCTTTGAAAGTATTAGGTATTATTCATATACGCAATTATTGTTTACATGAAATAGTAGGAGTTATTTATCTTAGCTTAAAGTAGTCAGAATATAAGCAATCTCAATCAAATTTAAGATTTAGAAGTTCAATAGGAACAATATCTTATTAGGAAAGTGGAAGATGTAAATTATCATGACAAAGGATAATTTCCTTACAACTATTAGTGAAAGGTCAACGGACTTCATAGATGATGCCAAATAGAATAAAATGGAAGATGTAAATTATCTTGACAAAGGATAATTTCCTTACAATTATTAGTGAAAGGTCGACGGACTTCATAGATGATGCCAAATAGAATGAAATGGATGCGAACATTGTTATAATTCTTCATCTAGCTTTAGCTGATGAAGTTTCGTTAAATGTAGAGGAGAAGAAAATGACAAAAGAGATATGGAATCTTCTCATAAAGTTGTATAAGATCAAGTCATTCTACAATAAAAGTTTTCTTAAAAGGAAACTTTATACTCTTAGGATGCTAGAATCCACTTCAGCGACCAATCATATTAATAATTTGATTACTCTATTATGCCAACTCACTTTGTTGGGTTATAAAATAGATCCATATAAATTTATCCAGCTTCTACTTTAAAGTCCACCTAATTCATATGATCAAATCGTCATCAACTTAACAGTTAATCTTCTTATACGTTACTTGTTTTTGATAACATTGCAACTATAGTTCTGGAGGAAGAAAGCTAATGCAAGAATAAGGAAGATAGATGGTCTCGCTTACAAATTTAATAGTAATAAGAGGGAGATCAACCCTCTAAAGGAAACTCACCGAATCGTTTCCATCTTGGTTATTGTTGGTCCTCTACGGTGTCATTTAATGACTAGTATTTTTTTATGAGATTTTCACGACATTGTTTGGTTGTTTACTTAGAGTTTAAATTGTTGTCGTTTTTAGATTTTCTTTAAAGTAGGAGAAGCTTTGCATTTGCATTTATATTTATATTTCATTTACTTCAATAAAATTTAACTTTTCAAAAAAAAGGGAGATCAACATGATATAGGCTAAATGGGAACCAAAATTATAGCATATCAAAATCAAGTAGTAATAAGAATTTAAAATGCTACAATTATAGCAACAAAGGTGACTTAAAAAAGGAATATTGGAATTTGAATAAGAAAATTTCCAACTCTCAAGGAAATGTTGCAAGTACTTCAGATAACGGTAATGCTTTGTATTGTGAAGTAACAACAATAATTAAAAGTAAAAAGTAAGTACTTAACGTATGACTCTTCGACTCAAGAGCTACTTTTCGTATGACCTCTAAAAAAATGGTTTCATCAATATGAACATATCTCAGGAGGATTTATATACAATTGTGATAATTATCCTCTAAAGGTTATTATTATTAGAACTATGATGTTAAAGATGTCTGATGGTACAATTCATAATATTTAGGATGTATAAAATATCGAGGGCTTAAAGAAGAATTTGTTCTTTCTAGAGCAATTAGATGATCTTGGGTGCAAAATAAAAATTAACAATAATATTTTAAAGATAATTTGAGACAGGCTTATATTTATAAAGGGAGAAAATATAGGTGAAAACTTGCACAAATTAAAGGGAGAGATATTGCTAAAAGTAAAAGCAGCTTTAAGCAGTCTAAATGAGACATCTTCAATATTATGGCATAAAAAACATAAGATATATATTTAAACAAGGAATCAAAATCCTTGTTGAATAAAAGCTACTCCTTAGGTTTACAGAGGTGTTACTACCTTTTTGTGAGCACTTTGTTACAAGTAAGCAATATTATATAAAATTTAACACATTAAATCTAAAAAGCAAGGTTATTATTGAATTGGTTCACTTTGATGCATGATAAGCACTGGTTCCATCCATAAGGGGAGCAAAGTGCTTTGTTCTTTCATTGGTAATTATTTTAGGAGGCATTAGGTATATCTTATCAAGAGGAATGCAAATATGTTCTAATATTCAAAGTTTTTAAAGCATATGTTGAACTTAATTCTGGTAAAAAGATCAAGTGCTTAAGGATGGATAATAAAGGAGAATATACTGGTAATAAATTTGGTGGATTATGTAAGCAAGAAGGCATCAAAAGATAATTTATTACTATATATACTCCTCAACAAAATGGAGTGGTAGAGCGAATGAATAAAACTCTATTAGAAAAGCAAGAGAAATGTTGAGAGCATCAGGTATATATAAGGTTTTCTAAACAGAAATAGCCAATACTACCTGGTACATAGTGAATCAGGTTTCATTAACAACAATTGAGTTAAGGACACTAATGGAGATATGAATTAAGAAGCTAGTGGATTATTATAACCTCAATCTATTTGAAAGTTCCATGTGTATGATGTATAATGCCAAAGAAACTATGAAGGTGGATCTGAAATCTAAAAAAATGTTTTTTAGGATATACTAAAGAAGTGAAGGGGTATTGCTTATAGGATCCTGTTGCTCTTAATGTTATTATAAGTAGGGATGTTAATTTTGTATAAGATAAAGTAAAAGGGAATGAAAAGGACAAAAAAACTTCATAAAGAAGTTCAAAGACTGCTATATAGGTGGAAAAGGAATTTCAAACTTTTTTTGAAGCAACAATGGAGTAAAATATTCAAGAACCAATTGAGTCTGAAGCTCGAGAAGTTCGTCAATCAAATTGCATAAAATACCACCAAATTAGCACTTAGATTATATAATGAAGATCAATATAGCATACTACCTTTTAACAAAGGATAAAGATCCATTAACTCTTAAAGAAGCACTTAATAATCTAAATTCCCGTCAGTAGATGCCAATAATGCAAGAAAAAGTGAAGTTCTTTGTAAAAATAAATCTTAGGAACTTGTACCATTACTATAAGGAAGGAAGCTAATTGGTAATAAATGAATCTTCAAGATCAAGCAAAATGGTGATTGGTGATGAAAGGTTATGGAAGGAATTAATTTCAATGAAATACGTTTCCATGTGGCTTGACTTACTACAATTAGAGTAGTCTAGACCTTGTATGATGTCTTTAACTTATGTATATATCAATTAGATGCTCTAACCAAAAGGATTTGAAGAAAAAGAATAAGAGAATTTGACTTGCAGGTTAAACAAATCTTTATCTAGTTTTAAAACAGGCACCAAGGTGTATGTAGCATGGATTTGGTTGCCTTTGATACAATAGACTTAATGCAGGCTCTTGTGCATTCTTTAAAACGTTTATTGATAATGATTTTATTATCTTGCTATTGTATGTAGACTGCATATTGGTTACGGGCTACAAAAAATATCATATTAAAAAATTGAAGGCACAGAAGATTATAGAACTCAAAATTAAGGGCTTGAGATCAGTAAACAAGACTCTAAGGATGCAAATTTATTAAGATTCTCAAAATAACTATTTAGGAAAGAGGGATATATATTGTAAGTCAATGTCTCCTCGTGTTAATTTAAAGTTATCCTCTAGTATAATTCTTAGTAATAAAGATGAGAGGATAAAGATATCTCGAGTACGATATGTATATATAGTTGAGAGTTTAATGTTTGACATAATTTGAACAAGAATGGACATTACATATATAGTAGGAGCAGTTAGTCGCTACATGGTGAATCTTAGTAAAGCGTATTCGAATGTTGTAAAGAGGATCCTAATTAGATCTATTAAAGGAACTTTGATGTTGTATTACAATATGGAGGATCAAACTTTATTGTCAAAGGATATCTTGACTCTGATTATCCAAGTGATCTTGACAAAATCAAGTCCATTAATAATAGGATGAAAATTTGTAATAACTATAAAAGTTAGTAAAGAAGTAGTTTGGTTGGAATTGGTGTTGGAAAAACTTGAGCACAAATAATAAAATATTTTATTATTTAACGGCAACTAAAGTGCCATACATTTAGCAAGGAGCATTCATTCAAAAACTAAGAACATACAGGTTCAATTTCACTTTGTTCATGAGAAATTGAAGGAACTGTGAATATGTAAAAAGTCCCACTAAAGATGATATAAAAGATTTTATAACAAAAGTAGTCAACAATGATAAGCTTGTTTCGTGTGGATTCTCATGCAGCCTGAGAGAAACGTAAGCAATATGATAGTAACTAGGCAATATGAAGATTTGTTAATTTTCAATCAAAATTTTAAGTAGAAGATTATTAGATACAATTTAAGTAGAAGAATCTAGTACTTACAATATTTAGATATTATCTACACTAGAAGAATCTAGATATTATTTTCAAAATATCTTCATTTAAAAGAAGTAATTTGATTATAAAAATTAACTTAGATAAGTTCTAAATTGACTTTGATTATGGAAATTTAAAGACTTGAGAATTGTTATGCTGAGCCTCAACCCAACCACTCCATCCTTAAATGACACTAAGGATTGACATGTGACCTTTTAAATAAGCATTGGGTCTCTGTCTTAACAAAGGGGCCCTTCTTTTATAAAACGTAATATCCAGGAACAGATCGAACCAATTGAAGACACTGAACGATTAGAATTTGCCTCCATCACTTTTATCGGATCTTTCTGAGAAGAATCCAATAGCAAGGATATACAGCATTGTAGCTCGTCTCTGCAGCCTTTGCATTTCATCCAGGGAGTATGGGAAGGATATTTAAGACGAGACGAGAAAAGCAACGGCTATTTAGATCCTTGTTAACTACATACAGTGTGAAGATATGCTTTTATTTGATCAAAACTATTCATGTTTATTTTTTGAACTATATTTATCGAAATTATTTCTATTATTTTTTTAGTTATTTAAAATTTCAGGTGGAATCACCTTTTAGTCAAATCCATTGATCAATATACTGAATTGGATCTAAAAATATTGCACATCAAACAAGGAGAAGTGTAAAAACTAAAAACTATATCTTTGACATACCTACTTATTACTTATACGAGTATAAATTTCTATAGTACGTACTACACGAGTTTAAGATATACTTGATCACCTCACATGTATATATGTTTTACTAAAGTCCTAACTAGTTTTTCAAAACAGTTTTAATCAAGTATAGAATTGTTTCATAGTTTCGTAATTAGTAAAATAATTTCATTAACCATATGCTGCGGTATATGTTATAATTTCAATCCTAGCTAGCAATTATTTACGATTGAGAACAATTACTGCTATGAGAAGATTCAACAAACCATAAGTAATAGTAATCAATCATCAAAATCACAATTAATTGCAGATCTCAATATCCACGGTCGTGTTTGTCTTTTCAATCGAATCTTCGGCAGTCCATAGTTACTGGCTACGCACTCCTGTCAATCCGATAACATGCTCACATGTGAAAAGAGTGAACTAAATGCGTACTTCCAACAATTCCAGCCGATGGTTCTATTTCATTTTGATCACCAATCCATTGTTGGGTTCAATAATTAATTTTTATAAGAAAAGCTCTGCATGAATAGGTGGCATACATACCAGCATGGAATGCAACACATAAAAGACAGCATGAGTCCACGTGCTGAAGGTAGAAGGAAGCAACCTACCAATGTTATCCAAGTTCTTGAAAATGACACTAAAACCCTACATGGGAATCTGGAAAGACGTGGAGATGGCGAAAGATCCGGCGAGGCTTTTGCTTTTTTCTCTGTAAATTACTTACTCTCATCTTTCTTCCTTTCCTATTCACCTCTCTGCCAGCTAACAATCCCAATGCGAAAGATAAAATAAGTGCTTTGCTAGTTCATTACTTGGCTTAAAATATGTTACACATCTCTGGTTCCAGTTGCTAGTTAGTCCTTATAAATTCCAACCATCCTCAAGTGCAGAGTGCAGTAATCACTCAGCGAAGTGAAGAAAACCCAAATTACAAGAAAAACATATAATCTTTTTTTGGGTCTCTACAACTACAAATAGGCCTTAAGGAACTTGTCTTTTTTCTTATACCTGTCTATCTGACCTAAGACCTAAGCAACCTCTGCACCACTTCATTCTCTCTCCCAGATGGCACTTACCCAGGACCGTGTGGTTTCGGTTCAAACCTGTGCCTATAATGGAGATTTAATGGAAGATCTTCCCCCTCTAGGAGCGTATGGCTTTGGTGAATTGCATAAGGGAGGGCTAGAAGGAGATGACAGCAGCTTTGAGAAGACAAACGGGCTCATCATCAAGAATTTGGCAATGAGCCAGTCTTCTTCTTCCCTCGGAAGTCCTAGCAGTGCAAATTCTAACGAGTTGGTGTTTCAGGCCACAAACAATCCAACTGAAGAAGCTCAGTCTTTGATTAACTTCAGGCATGGTTATGATGGCTTAATGCATGTGAATGGATCTTTGCTTAGCTTCGAGCAAAAGAAAAGTGTTTCCCAAGGCAGTAGTCAGGGAGACTACTGCCCAAATTGGGAGGGTGAATTGAATGGCAACAACAAGTGGAAACATATGAATCCAAAATGTGGCAGTGATCCTCGCATGGCGGCAGATTTCAACAGTATTCAAAGAGCCAGCAGCTACAACTCCATTAGCAATCCTGAGAGTGAAAATTCTGGTGATTGGTTGTACTTATACCCTGAAGGAACTAAAGGTAGCGACAGCATCCAGGAGTTTGGAACACAAGACTCGACCTTCCACAAGAGACACAATACGGTACTTTAAATCTTCCGCCACTGAATCTTTCAAATTTAATCAAATGTCTACGAATATTCACAAAGCTTTTTCGTTACAGGGAGAGAGTGCGCAAACTTTGAAGAAACAATGCAATAATGCAACCAAAAAGCCAAAGTCTAAAACAGTTGCATCCAAAGATCCCCAGAGCATTACAGCCAAGGTTACTGCAATAAATTACATGCATTTCTTTTCAGAAAACACAAATTTATGAAAATTAAGATTGAATTGGTGTTTACGTATTAACAGTTACGTCGTGAAAGGATTAGCGAGCGGCTAAAGATCTTGCAGGAGCTGGTGCCTAACGGCTCCAAGGTAATGACTCAGCGACGCTAGTACTTTGTTATATCATCAATTATTTTCTTCATTAGTCTCACTATTCTTCAATTCCCTTGAACAACAGGTTGACTTGGTTACCATGTTGGAAAAAGCCATAAGTTACGTCAAGTTTCTTCAGCTGCAAGTAAAAGTAATGGTTTCAATTGTTTTGCCTTTCTCCTGAGTTTTGCTTAATTTTGTTTTCTATTTATTGTAGACTCGAAGCACACAGTACTGAATGAAAATGACAGACTTTCTTTCTTACTGCAGGTATTGGCTACGGATGAATTTTGGCCGGCCCATGGTGGAAAAGCGCCTGATATTTCTCAGGTGAAGGAAGCCATTGATGCTATCCTCTCTTCACAAAAAGATAAGAACTCGAGCTCGAGCTCATACAGGAAGTGACCCATACAATCCCAAAATGAAGAAAAACAAGAAGACTGATTGAGTGAAGAGTTGCATAAATTTCTTAGTCGAAGAATAGCTTTGTTTGGAAGCTTGCAATGTTTGATTAAAAAAAAAAAAAGAAAAAGAGACGAAGGGACAAAGTCAATTACGAACACAAACTTTTGTCCTCTTTTGGTCTAAAAACAATGTGGAAGAGTGAAAAGAAAACGGAGATTGCAAACTGTATCCCAGTTACTATTTAGAGAATCTATGGATTTTAAAATTTGTACTGGATCGTTGAGAACTTGAAGATTCCTTCATATAATTTATCTATATAGTCCAAAAAGAAATCTTATAACACGGTACCTGTCATTCTTTGACTCTTTATATATATTTGGTTTTCTTAACCAACTAACATTATTCAACAGACACTTTGTCTAATTGTCCTCGTCATTCATATTGTAACTTGTAGATTATTTAATCTGTTTAATGGTTTGTAATATATAAGAACAAAGGCTTGAGAAATACAGTATCGCATGCTTATGAAATTTGAAAAGTTAATAATGATCGGCTTGAGACTTGGCAGAGAATGAATCTTACTATCAAGGAAGATGGTACTGGAGGAGGAGGCAACGATCATGTGTACCAGATGTAGAACAGTTAAAGAAAGAGATCTTAGAAGAAGCTCACTCCTTAGCTTACTATATGTATCCGGGTAGAACAAAAATGTACCACACTCTCAAAGAACACTATTGGTGGAGAGGCATGAAAAAGAAAATAGCATAGTTCATTTTTTATAAGGAGAAGCCCATGTCACCTAATGGAGCATCTCAGCCCAAGCCACCAAGTCAAAAGCTAACCTCAAATAATATCGCACAATATCGGCAACAGATTGAGCCATTCAGATTAGTAATCACACCAAATCAGTTATCATTCTAAATTGCAGATATTTAGGATTAATTGTAGTCTATTCATTTTCCAAAATATCATATTTGGTATATTTTTAAGTGTCTAAACTGTTAGCAAGTAAAAACAGAACATCAAAAGCCTGCAGGATTAATGCAGCCACTCTCTATTCTAGAATGGAAGTGAGAGAAGATTACTATGGATTTTGTTGTAGGACTTCCATGAAGTCAGAAGGGACACGATGCTATATGGGTGATTGTGGACAGGTTAACAAAGTCCACACATTTCCTTCCTATAAAGAATGATTATCACTTAAACAAGTTAGCTCAGTTGTACGTGGATGAGATAGTGAGACTCTACAGTATGCTGATTTCTATTGTCTCAAAACGTGACCCTAGGTTTACATCAAGATTTTGACACAGCTTACAGAAAACCTTAGGTACACGTTTGAAGTTTAGCACTGCCTTTCACTCTTAGACAGATGGTTAGTCAGAAAGAACTATTTAGATACTTGAGGATATGTTTAGGTCTTGTGTGATGGAGTCCAATGGGAGTTGGGACACACACCTACCACTGATAGAGTTTGCCTATAATAACAGTTATCAGGTTAGCATTGACATGGCCCCTTATGAGGCGCTTTATGGAAGAAAATACGGAACTCCAGTATGTTGTGATGAGGTAGATGAAAGGAAACTGATAGGTCCTGAACTTGTGCAGGTAACAACATACAAAGTTCATATTATTTGGGACAAATTAAAGATAGCTTAGGACAGAAAGAAAAGCTATGCGGATAATCGTCGTAGGGATCTTGCATTTGAAATTAGAGATAAGGTATTTCTTAAGATTTCCCCTTAGAAAGCTATATTGAGATTTAGGAAACGCTGTAACATACCACTTCCATAGAGCATATGTCGAAAATTCAGAGGATATTCGAGAACATACCCTATAAGAATGACACGTTAGAACAGTCGCATAACTTATTATGGCATCAAACATAACATAAGGATTCAAAAGATCAACTTTTCCCATTTTATTCGCAAACATAACTTACATTGTAGCATTACACTTTATAATCCATATATTTACATTACCAAAAACATTTGAGAGTTTACTGCTTTTTTACAAAATGTTCTACATGAAATGAGAAAAGTAAATAAACACAATCTACCAAACTCCTCAAATATCAGCTGACCAAACCTTTGAGCCATTCTTGTTCCTAAAAATTCACAGCACTAAACTTCTACTACATTGCTTTAGAAGCTAGGTTTCTCTTGTACCTGAAAATCAACGTTGCAATTTTGATAAGTTTGCAAACTCAGTGAGTGAACCGTCATCGATGTGCTCACTCAAGTCCAAACATAAACATCACAGGTATGAAACCAAATTCACAAATATATCACATTATCCAATTTTGTATACCACAACACCTTTCATCACATTTTAACAAGTATAACAGGTACACAACATCACATATCACTATATTAAAATAATTCAGCAATTCACTGCAATCATTCACACAATACATGTAAAGTTATATATGCAAATGCACATGTGACACCACTATTATTTTACTTTGTTGTGACTGAGCGCCTATTTACTGTCTCGTATCTGTTGTGGATACCGGGCTCATTTCATTTACTGTCTCATACCCTTTGTGGATATCAGACTCATTAATAACTGAGCCTGTAGCTTATTGTGCACATCCTGAGCTTAAAGCTCTTTTTCACGTTGGTCACTCCGGTCACAACTCTTTTATCTGATCATGCATATCAGTGTAATGGAATGCATCAATTCACATAATATGCTATCAATACTTTTCATTCAATGTGCTTATGTCATTTATCACATTCTTCGGATCTGAGTCTGGCATTCCATATTCAGTTGAGTACACGTTCAGTATTACATATACAATTTGAAAGCAATTCTAATACATTCTCGAATATCAAACTTCTCGGACCAACAATGTCCGAAATTATAACAATCACATAAGTAACAATTCAATAACCGAAATTTAAACAGAAACAAATCAATCATAGTGAGAAAACATCTAGGTTAACTCACAGTATGCTCCAGATAAGGTATTGCCTAAATCACCCGACAATGTCTGAATGCTGACAATCAACTTGTGCTTCTTTAGTCATGCAATACACATATATTTACACATTACGAAGTTGATCAATCATATAAATATTCAATCATACACATGTATATGTGTCATGTTCAATGCATGCTCAATTGACTTTTCGGGTATGTATCCTTATTCAAAAATCTTAACCATTCATACGTTATAGCTTTGATATAACTAGTTTACAATTAGGTTTATACCTTAAGTACACTTGATTATTCTAAATTCATCAACCATACATTCATCAACCCTTTTCTAGCATTATATATATATTCACACATTTTCCCAATTCTCATTCATTCATTCCTAATACATTACTCATGTCCTTTGGATCACATTTGTATTCATAAGAAAACCTTTATTCCTTCAACAACTCATAATTTCCAGACTTATCAAACCGTTAACCAATTAATCAAGTAACTATCTAGGTTCATTTCAAGCCTCAATCAAGTCCAAATGCACCAAAGTAAAGTGACTTATCCTTAGTTAATTCAACAATAACACAAAACAGAATTTTTCACTTCAAAGCATTGCCCATGATCGTGGGAAGGAGCTAATACAGCTTCCATGATCGTAGGATGAGCGAACCAAAAGTTCACCATCCATTTCCTTCAATTTTTTTTCCATATTCTAACACCTTTATACCAAATTCAAAACTTCTTCATAATAGTCCGCTAATTATACCTAAATTATACCTTAATTATACTCGAATTCCTTTTCAATTTCATCTCCAATTCCAACTCAAAATTATTCAATTGGTAGGTCATAAACTATTGTCTTTCATGCATCAAGCAAAACAGAAACTATCATTCACTATCATACATGTAGTCCTAGCTCTTTCCCATTTCAAGAACACTATAGTAGCACCTTTTTTAAGAATAAATTCACCTTCATTATACTTCAAATCCCAACCTAATTCATCCATATAACAACCTATAACCCACGGTTTTTATACATCAAGAATAAAGCATAAAAGTATACAAGTTCATCCATCATATTCCAGCACACTTCATCATCAACATCATATACAATCCATCCCAATTCAATCGTCATAATCTTTCTATTAAAACATGCCATAATGATCAATACTTTACTTACTTGCTTAGCTCAATTTCCACCTCAATTCATCAAGTTATCCTAGCCCTCCATGCATGCAAGATCATCATAAATCCAAGGTGGAAATAGGTTGGTTTTTGGCAAGGATAAAAGACCACAATAAGAACAACAATGTCCTGGTTCTTTACCTAAATTTATGAAGGTTAACAGTATGGATTTGGTGTGGCAATTTAGTAAGACTTAAACCAAAATACAGAGATGTGAGATAGAAGCAAGTTTTGGTGGAGAGAAAAGAAGAAGATGGTGAATGTTTCAGCAGAAACACTTTCTGCATTAGCTTAATTCAACTAGGTGCAAGGTGTCACCGTGTTTCAATAACATAAGTCACTAGGCATGCATTCCATTTGTCCTATATATAAGCTGCCAAATGCCACCAATTTGCTAAGCCATATGTCACTCAATCATTGCTGCCATATGTCAATTAATTACCTATGCCAATGGTCACTAAATTTTTCATACCAAATGTCACTCATTTTTATAGGCTTAGTCATCCTAATTTTTCATGTGTCAACTTATCTTACTACTTATAATCCACCAAACCAAAATTCAAGACATAAACAATACACAATTCACATCATGATCATTTTAAACCTTTCACACCTAGGAACATGTCAATTGAGTGCACATACAATCTTTGCAATGTTTCTTAAATTATGATTCATGTGTGTATGCGAATATTATACATGTGAATGAAATGCATTTCATAAATTCTCAATGATATTACTCATGTGCAATAGTTTAAGGTTCTAACCCTTAGTATGGAAACAGGCTATTACAATTCTCCCCCTTAAGAAATTTCGTACTCGAAATTCTTACCTGATTGATCAAATAGATGGGGGTACTAATTCCTTATGTTCTCCTCAATTTTCCACGTGTCTTCTTCCCTTGAATGGTTCCTCCAAAGGACTTTAACCAATGGGATCATTCGGTTTCTCAATTGTTTAGTCTGATAACACATTATTTTAACTGGTTCCTCAGCATAACTCAAATTATTTGCAATTTCAACTTCCTGTGCTAGTAACACATGTGTCGGATCTGACCGATATCTCCTGAGCATACTAATATGAAACACATTATGCATCTGAGTCATCTCTGCTGAAAATGCTAACTTGTAAGCCAATGGTCCATCTTTCTCATTTATCTCATATGTACCAATGTATCTAGGGCTTAACTTATCCTTTTTACCAAACCTTAGCACTTCTCGCCAAGGTGATACTCTCAGAAACACCTTAGCTCCCACTTGGTACTCCATATCTCTCCGGTGTTGATTTGCATAACGTTTCTGGCTATCTTAGGCTGCCTTAATCCTACTGCGGATCAATTTTACCTTATTAACAATATCTTGAATCAATTCTGGACCTTCAACAATCCTTAGGCCCTCTTCATCCTAATACAAAGGAGAACGACACTTTCTGTCATATAATGCCTCATATGGAGCCATATCAATACTACTGTGATAGTGATTATTATATGCAAATTCAATGAGAGCTACATATTGATCCCATACTCCTTGGAACTCCAAAACACAAGCTCTGAGCATATCGCCAACAGTCTTAATAGTTATTTCACTTTGTTCGTCTGCCTGAGGAAGAAATGTTGTACTAAAGTTCAACTTTGTACCCAATGCTATTTGTAAACTGCCCCAAAATCTAGATGTAAATATGGGATCCCGATCTGATACAATAGATATTGGAACTCCATGTAATCTCATTTGCATACCTTCGAGCTAACTGATCCATTGTGTTATTCTCTCGCATAGGTAAGAAATGAATCGATTTTGTCAATCTGTAAACAATGACCCATATAACATCATGTTGCCTTGGAGTCCTTAGCAAACCCATAACGAAATCCATAATAATCCTCTCCCACTTTCACTTCCGAATAGGTAATGACTGTAACTTTCCAACTGGAGCTTGATGCTCTGCCTTAATCTGTTGACATGTCAAACATTTAACAACATACTCCGCCACTTGCTTTGTCATCCTTGGTCACCAAAAATGTTGTTTCAAAATGCTGTACATCTTGGTAATACCAGGATGCATAGCATAGGCTGCTATAGGAGCTTCCTCTAAAATTTCTTTCCTTAAATCATCAACATCAGATATACATAATCTCTGCTTCAACCACAATGTATCATTTCTCAATTCAAACTTAGAACTCGGATTCTGTTTCAACTTCTCAATAAGCTTTACTAATTCTGGATCCTTGCTTTGAGCTTTTTTGATCCTTTCATGCAATACCAGTCTAAGCTTCAGTGTAGCTAACATTGCTTCATTCTGCCCCAAATTCAACTTAACATTTAATGCTCCCAGTTGAACTAGGTTTGGTAACTTCGATGTCTAAATCTGTACTGCACAGCTATTAGTTTTCTTACTTAATGCATCAGCCATAACATTAACTTTACCAGGATGATACTCTATCGTGCAATCATAATCTTTAAGCAATTCCACCGCCGTTGTCTCATATTCAGCTCCTTCTGACTCAAAAAATATTTCAAACTTCTATGATCTGTAAATATCTGAAATGTTTCACCATATAAATAATGTCTCCAAATCTTTAAAGCAAACACCACTGCAGCAAGCTTTAAATCATGAACCGGATAGTTGAACTCATGAGACCTTAACTATCTCGAAGCATATGCAATCACTCTACCATACTGCATCAAAACACATCTTAATCCCTGGTGTGAAGCATCATTATACACAACATAACCTCCAGATCTTGATGGAATAGCTAACACCGGTGCTATAGTTAACTGATGCTTTGGTTCCTCAAAACTCCTTTGGCATTCATCACTTCATTTGAAACGTACATTCTTCCTTAGAAGCTTTGTCAAAGGGGCTGAGATCAATGAAAATCCCTCGAAAAACCACCTATAGTATCCTGTTAATCCAAGAAAACTCCGAATATCAGATACATTTATTGGGGCCTCCCACTTCATCACTGCCTCAACTTTCTTTGGGTCTACCTATATGCCCTGTCCAGATACTATATGACCCAAGAACGCTACTTGATCAAGCCAAAATTCACACTTATTGAACTTGGCATATAATTGCTTCTCTCTCATTATCTGTAAGACTAACCTCAAATGCTAAGAATGTTCCCCTCTCTACTCTTCGAGTATACTAGAATATCATCTATGAATACAATCACAAAATGATCTAAGTAAGGTTGGAATACCTCATTCATCAATGCCATAAAAGCTGCCGAAGCATTTGTCAATCCAAAAGGCATCACCAAAAACTCAAGGTGCCTATATCTAGTTCTGAATGCACTCTTTGGTACATCATCTTCTACTATCTTCAACTGATAGTACCCTGATCTCAAATCTAGTTTAGTAAACACCTGAGCTCCCTTTAACTGATCAAGTAAATCATCTATTCTCAGGAAAGAATATTTATTCCTCACTTCACCCGATTCAATTGTCTATAATCAATGTATAATCTCAAAGTCCCATCCTTCTTCTTCACAAACAAAACTGGAGCTCCCCAAAGTGACACAATGGGCCTGTTAAAACCCTTATCTAACAACTCCTGCAACTGAGTATTAAGTTCCATAGGTGCCATCCTATACGGAGGAATAAATATAGGAGTAGTACCTGGAACAAGGTCAATTATGAATTTTGTCTCCCTATCTGGGGGTAAACCCGGTAATTCAGTAGGAAACACATATAAGAAATACCTAACAACAGGAATATCCTGTACTGTCTGCTCAATTTGGATATCAGTCACATAGGCTAGATAAGCCTCACATCCACTTCGAATCAACCTAAAAGCACTCATTGATGAAATCAATCTAGCTAGCACTACTTGACTAACACCTCGAAATATAACCCTTGGTTGATTAGGCGATTCAAGAATGACTTCCTTACTTTAACAGTTCATCACGACCCTATGTGCAGTAAGCCATTCTATACCCAAAATGAGATCTATCTCTTTCAACTACAATACTATTAAATCGGCTTTCAATTCCGCCTGGTTAACCTGAATAATACACCCTTTACACACTTCTCCAATCACTGTAGTACTACCTACCGGTGTACTCACCACTAAGTCACATTTCAACATCTCTCTCTCACAATGTAGTTTAGATGCCAAATGTGGTGTGATAAATGAATGCGTAGATCCTGGATCTAACAATGCAAATGCTTCAAATTGAAAGACATGCAACATACCTGCAACAACATCTAGAGAATTTTATGCCTCTTATATACTAATAGCAAAGATCCTGGCCTGGGATTGTGGTTGGTTACTCCTTACCTCAGTTATAACACTAGGACTTGTTGAACTTGTTTTGCCTCAACCTCTGCCTCTCTGTCTTGCTCCACTAGTCACTCTAAACTATGCTTCCAAAGTTGCGGGACAGTCTCTAATCTGGTGCTCAAAAGAACCACAACTAAAGCAAGCTCCTAACATCTTCCAACATTCTCCACTATGTTTCTTTCCACACTACTCACAACTAGGCATTTGTTGTGTCTGGCCCCCCTGATACTTGACCTGTCGGATCCCGTTTCCGGAACCCAACTCTCTTGCTTAAAATCGTGAAACTTGACCGTCTTACCTTGAAAGGGTTATTCCATTTAATCCTAATTAGCCGTCATAATTTTTTTTTTCATTCATTAAACTCATTTGACATTTATCATACTTCTTCAATCTTATAACGTCTCAAAAGTTCACTTGCAACTGATCAATAGCGTGCCTATACAATTCAGTCATCATGCTTATAATTATATCCCCTGATTATACCCAACCCTTGGAAATCTCAAAATCATAATTTCAATTTAACTTCCTCAAGAAAATCATAGATCTATATCTCTTGTTTAATTTGGCCCGAGAATTACCTCAATCGGAGTTAGGCTGAGGGAATTATGATCATAAAACATACCCTGTTCATTCTCCAAAATTCAATTGAACATTCATTGGCACGATTGCCATAACTTTTTCCATATTTATCCAAATGCCTTCGTTCTTGCGCCATTTTAAAGATAACATCCATATCTACAACTCGTATTAGAGGCCTCAAAGCGAGATTCGGCCTCAAAACTGGTCAAAATTGCAAAACACTGTTGCTGACCCGAGCCT
>JAOTBA010000002.1:16598306-16617025 GCA_025629845.1 Erythroxylum squamatum | reverse complement strand
CCAAACTGTCCATTTTCGCCCGAGAGTGTCCGTTTAACGGACTTCCATGTCCGTTTAACGGACATGAGCTGGGCAAAACATATCAAACTTTCTTCCAAGCCTCAAATTTTCAAATCCTCATGTCAATTTAACTTCTACTATTCCGCATTAATCCATCTTATATCTAGACCATAATTGTCATTTCATGGCAAATTTCAAGAGTTCTTAATTTCCTTACTCATGAATAATCATCAGAAATTCTCATTTAATAGTTTTTAACTTGCAAAAAGATTCGGGGTCCAACATGACCTCTACCACTACCAGCATGAACAAAAATGCCTCTCGATCTAAACTCTGACTGTCTCGATCTAGTCTGTGATCGAAATTATCTATTATGTCATTTATTGAATCTCCTGCTAGAATCAACTTGAGAATCACTATGTCTCTTAATTCTAAAGTCCTGCCTATGCTCTCCTTGTCCATTTTTCAATAACTGTTCTATTCGAATCGAAGCAGCTCTCAGCTTAGTAAAACTACCCAAATTAGTAATAGCCAACCTTATTCTGATCTCCATATTTGGTCCATCCTCAAATCACTTACACTTATCTTCCTCAGTCGAAATCAAAGCAGTAGCATACCCCATTAACTCATTAAACCACACCTCATACTCAGCTACAGTAAGGCTTCCCTGTTTCAAATCTAGAAACTCCTTTATCTTCCTATCCAGATTGATCTTTGGCATATAGTTCTCCTTAAAGACCCTCAAGAAGCCTTCCCACGTTAATCTACAAGGTCGAGCAAAACTGTTGGGAGCAGTCTTCCACCATTGATAAGCTAAACCTTGTAGTAACGAGACAACATAGTCAAACCTTTTATTAAACTTGTAGTCCATCTGATCAAACACCTGCTCCGTTCTTTCCAACCAACCTTCTGCCTCAGCAGGGTCTATACTTCTATAGAAGTCTACAACCCCCTGCTTTCTAAGTTTATCATACCTCCTTTCTCTCCTCTCAGGAATTCTCTTAGGCATTTGTGCAAACTAAGGTACCGGAGACTCTCTATTGGCTCCTATAGACTCAAGGTTAGTTGATTCTGCGACTCGATCTCCTATAGTGGATGGCTTACAACAAACAATAAGTGAGATCAATATATGAGTCTCTCACTATATGTCAGGTTTAAATGCTTATATATGTCCCTATGGATGCCAAACCATGCTCTGATACCAAAATTTGTAACATACCACTTCAAAGAGCATATGTCGAACATCTAGAGGATATTCGAGAACATACCTTATGAGAATGACACGTTAGAACAGTCACATAACTTATTATGGCATCACACATAACACAAGTATTCAAAAGATCAACTTTTCCTATTTCATTCACAAACATAACTTACATTGTAGCATTACACTTCATAATCCATATATTTATATTACCAAAAACATCTAAAAGTTTACTGCTCTTTAAGAAAATGTTCTACATGAAATGAGAAAAGTAAATAAAAACAATCTACTAGACTCCTCAGATATCAGCTGACCAGACCTTTGACCTATTCTTGTTCCCAAAAATTGACAATATTAAACTTCTACTAGATTGCCTTAGAAGCTAGGTCTCCCTTGTACCTAAAATTCAACGTTGCAATTTTGATGAGTTTCTGAACTCAGTGAGTGAACCATCATCGATGTGTTCACTCAAGTTTGAACACAAACATCACAAGTATGAAACCAAATTCACAAGTATATCACAATATCCAATTTTGTATACCACAACACCTTTCATCACATTTTAACAAGCATAATAGGTGCATAACATCGCAGATCACTATATTAAAATAATTCGGTAATTCGTTGCAGTCATTCACATAATACATGTAAAGTTATATACACAAATGCACATGTGACTCCACATTTATTTTAATTTGCTGTGACTGAGCACCTATTTATTGTCCCGTATCTGTTGTGGATACCGGGTTCATTTCATTTACTGTCCCGTACCCTTTGTGGGTGTCAGGCTCATTAATAACTAAGCCTGTGGCTCTTTGTGCACATCCTATGCTTAAAGCTCTTTTTCACATTGGTCACTCCAGTCACAACTCATTTATCCGAACATGCATATCAATGTAATAGAATGCATCAATTCACATAATATGCTATCAATACTTTTCATTCAATGTGCTCATGTCATTTATCACATTCTTCGAATCTGAATCCGACATTCCACATTCAATTGAGTACACGTTCAAAATAGCACATACAATTTGAAAGCACTTCAAATACATTCCCAAATATCAAACTCCTCGGACTAACAATATCTGAAATTATCACAATCATATAAGTAACAATTCAATAACCGAAATTTAAACAGAAACATATCAATCATAGTGAGAAAATATCTAGGTTAACTCACGGTACGCTCCAGATAAGCTATTGCCTTGATGACCTGGCAATGTCTGGATGCTGACGATCAATTTGTTCTTCTTTAGTCATGCAATACACACATATTTTACACATTACAAAGTTGATCAATCATATATTCAATCATGCGCATATATATGTTTCATGTTCAGTGCATGCTTAATGGACTTTCCGGGTGCGTATCCTTATTCACAAATCTTAACCATTCATACATCATAGCTTTGATATAACTTGTTTGCAATTAGGTTTATACCTTAAGTAAACTTGATTATTCTAAATTCATCAACCATACATTCACCAACCCTTTTCTAGCATTATATATATATTCACATAATTTCCCAATTCTCATTCATTCATTCCTAATACATTACTCATATGCTTTGGATCACATTTGTATTAATAAGAACACCCTTATTCCTTTAACAACTCATAATTTTCAGATTTAGATACATTGATATCAAAACAATCCATTCCTTAAGTTATAACATCAATTACTAACCTAAACTTATCAAACCCTTAACCAATTAATCAAGCAACTATCTAAGTTCATTTCAAGTCTCAATCAAATCCAAATGCAACAAAGTAAAGTGACTTATCCTTAGTTAATTCAACAATCACACAAAACATAATTTTTTTTTCACTTCAAAGTATTGCCCACGATAATGGGAAGGAGCTAATGCAACTTCTATGATCGTGGGATTAGTGAATTGAAGGTTCACCATCCATTTCCTTCAATTTTTTCCATATTCTAACACCTTTATACAAAATTCAAAACATCTTCATAATAGTCCATTAATTATACCTCAATTATACCTTAATTATTCTCCAATTCCTCATCAATTTAATCTCCAATTCCAACTCCAAATTATTCAATTGGTAGCTTATAAACTATTTTCTTTCATGCATCAAAACAAAATAGAAACTATCATTCACTATCATACATATAGTCTGAGTTCTTTCCCATTTTAAGAACACTACACTAGCACCTTTCTTTAGCATAAATTCACCTTTATTATACTTCAAATCCCAATCTAATTCATCCAAATAACAACCTACAACCCACTGTTTTTATACATCAAGAACAATGCATAAAAGTATCCAAGTCCATCCATCATATTCCAGCACACTTCGTCATCAACATCATATACAATCCATCCCAATTCAATCATCATAATCTTTCTATTAAAATATGCCATAAAGATCAATACTTTACTTACTTGTTTAGCTTAAGTTCCACCTCAATTCATCAAGTTAACCTAGCCCTCCATACATGCAAGATCCTCACAAATTCAAGGTGGAAAAAGGTTGGTTTTTGACAAGGATAAAAGAACACAACAAGAATAACTATGTTCTGGTTCTTTACCTAACTTTGTGAAGGGTAAAAGTATGGATTTGGTGTGGCAATTTCGCAAGACTTGAACCAAAATACAGATATGTGAGACAGAAGCAAGTTTCGATGGAGAGCAAAGAAGAAGACGGTGAATGTTCCAGCAAAAACACTTTCTGCATTAGCTTAATTCAACTAGGTGCAAGGTGTCACGATGTTTCAATGACATATGTCACTAGGCATGCATTCCATTTGTCCCATATATAAGCTGTCAAATGTCACCAATATGCTAGGCCATTTGTCACTCGATCATTGTTGCCATATGTCAATTAATTACCTATGCCAATTGTCACTAAATTTTCCATACCAAATGTCACTCATTTTCATAGGCTTAGTCATCCTAATTTTTCATGTGTCAACTTATCTTACCACTTGACATTTTTCCTATGCTAAATGTAAATTTTATTTCATCAATTTTCCAGTTGTAACAATTAACTCCAAATTTACTAATTATAATCCACCAAACCAAAATTCAAGACATAAACAATATATAAATCACATCATGATCATTTTAAACCTTTCATACCCCGGAACATGTCAATTAAGTGCATATACACTCTTTGCAATGTTTCCTAAATCATGATTCATGTGTGTATGCGAATATTATGCATGTGAATGAAATGCATTTCATAAATTCTCAATTATATTACTTATGTGCAATAGTTCAAGATTTTAACCCTAAGTATGGAAACAAGCTATTACAAACGCAATAAATTAAGTTTATGTTACATAGGATTGTATGAAGTTACGGAAAGAATTAGATCAGTGGCGTATCGATTGAAGTTACCAGATGAACTTATGAGGATTCACAATGTCTTCTATGTGTCTATGCCTCATAAATATCTAACTGATCCATCTCATGTAATCACAGAGCAACCAGTGAATTTAAAGGAAGATTTGACTTTCGAAGAAGAACTGGTGTAAATTCTTGACCGTAGAGACCAAGTTCTGCATAATAAGATTATTCCTTTACTTAAAGTGCTGTGGAGAAATCATGTAGTAGAAGAAGCTACATGAGATCCCGACCACCAAATGCGTGCGTTATATCCCCATTTATTTTAAACATGTCATTGTACATTTAGTTAAATTTCGAGGACAAAATTTTTTTGCAAGGAGGGATGATTGTAAAACCTCAAACTTTTCTTTTCACATGTCTATAAAATTTCATTCGTGTGAATGGTGTTTTCGGGTGAATGTAAATTTTATTTTCGCTTAAAGGTGAATTGGGGACCCAACCTTGAATGATTTGACAATACTTGAGATAAGTATTAAAGTCAAATGATAGTAAAAAAAGATTAGATTTGACTAGTATAAAAATGGATCAAAAATAAATTCGATCGGGTGGATTTACGATAGATCAAGATTATTAAATTATCGTCGAGTAAATTGGAAGTACTTTTGAGCTGAAACATAGGGACATAAACCAAGTAAACCAAGCGTGGGAGAATCAGCCATAGTTCATGATACTTAAAGTAAATTGATCCAACTTATATATTGTTATGTTTAGGTGTAAGATGTTATTAAGAGGACATGAAATTTCTATCAAAATTGGATAGTTTTTTTAAGCCATTTAATTATTTTGGACAAGAAATAATACATGTACATGTGAATGAGCCTTCAGTGGTAGCTGTCACATACGTAAAGAATTCCTTATTATTTTGGAATAAGAATGCATAAAAACTTTATGATGTCACGTTTATGAAGGAGTAGATGTGAGGGACATAAAATTCATTATAAGAAGAACAATTCATGGTGTGGACATGTGTTGTTTTGGTGAGACAAAATCAGAACAGTTTGTTATATTTAGGGGACAAGAATTGTCGCGGATGAGGTAAGGAGTTAAAGGATTATTTAAACAAAGATGGCAAGAGATTATATAATGGAAAGTTGTTGAAAATTTACGTTGCAATATGTAGGACAACCCTCTTCAACGTGTAGCTTAAACAAGAGCGATGGAGGAGCTGTTCCACCTTCATTCCACCAAAGTTTTAACTCTTCTTTGGACCAGAATTAATGATAAATGATTGCAGCTGCTCCCTTCACACATAGATCTCGAAGTTATTGCTTTAGGAAATAAATTCAGCATGGTGTTTAAACTAGAAACCGTGGACAACACCTTCATCAACGCCAGCTATATGCAGGAAAAAAATGTACAACACACTACCATAAGATTTTAGGTATTTTAAACCACTCTTGTCCATCCTCTTTAGCTAGTCACATGAATGCTTACGCTGGAAACATGAAATCCTTATGAATTGCGTGAATGATTGAACTGATTGCATGGTTAAATGAAGAGAAAAACAACATGGTAAATGGAGAGAAAAAACAATATGTATATTCATATCTTAAGGATGTTGTTCAGTGGTTATTAATTGGAAACATGTAGATGCTATATATGTGGCTTAATGGCTGTTCAATAGCAGCATGTATGTTGTACATAGTTCAATGGTTCAATGTAAGGAAAATAGAATGTATATACTAGGTACACTATTTAAATGGAAAGAAGACAACATGTATAAATCATGGACATTCTTTAATGGTTGTTTAATGGTTGAATGAAAAGAAAACAAAATTTTAATATTACTAAATGCTAAGATTTTGGCTAATCCCTTTGTTAAAAAAATTTGTAAAACAAGGTGGTAAGTTATGGATGTGCTTGGTATGTTTTAAAAACCCTTTAGGGCTCTCCCTCGTAGCTGAGTAAGATAATAAAGTTTTCTCGTCACCAAAGACTTGGGACTAATATAGGAAAAGCATCAAACATGTGAGGGTGGTTAATGATAAATGACAAATAGTGAGTGTGTATTTAAATTGATTTGTTAAGATGGTTTTTACCTTACTATGAAAAGGATGTTTATGAATAATTCCATTGGAACTACTACTTGAATTAAAAGTTAATCTTTATAAGGTTTACATATTCTTTGATTTAGCATTGAGTTGAGTTTTGGCTGCACTTGGAAACTAATGAGATGTACACGTGCTTTGAATTGACATTCAATTGAAATTTGTATATGCTTTAAATTAGCATAGAAATGGATTTTGAATATGTTTTTAATTGGTATTGAAATGAGGCGCACTCATGTATTAATTGTGATTTGACCTATGGTACGATGTTAGGTCTTTCTATATACGATTATATCTATCAGAGTTTGTCCTAACGTGTATGACGGTTTATGGGGGGCGTCTGTCACTAACATGGGTGGTGTTGTGTCTATCAGTATGTCCTGTGAGTTGCCCTTTGCATGTGTGGAGTATTTATTGTGCTAGCATTGTTACTGGTAAGCGATGTAGAGCCAGCTCCGTAACCACTGATTTATATATAGTGCTAGCATAGTTATGGGTAAACGATAGAGAACCAGCTTCATAACAATCGGTATATATAGGTTAACCAGGCACGGGTAAGCGATGCAGAACCAACTCCATGGCCTTACACCTAAGGGTACCATATGACAAAGAAAATTAGTGATAGGCTATGCTTTAAAAAGAAAGCTCATGAAAGAATTATTACCATCGTTGTATACTTTATAAGAAAAGTGGAACTTAATCTCTTTTTTTTTTGTTTTACATATGCATTGATCTTATGAAACGATAAGAATGTGTTTTGTAAGAACATTGGTTATTACTTGAAAAGAAAAGAAATCGTTTTCTTTTATGGAGTTTAATATTTGTATAAATGTTTTTATTGGAAATCAATAATAGTCACTGAGCTCGTTTAGTTCACCCTTTATTTTCTGTTTTTAAAATAAAACCTCCCAGATTCACGCTCAGGGGCTTCAGTAGCAGTGACTCCACCTCGCTACTGGTCAACTTCGTCAAGTGCTACTGTGTAGGCATTTTTATTTTGCCTTGTACATATTATTGAAAACTATTGCATATCTTTGAACATGTTTTGGAAAGTACATTTGTATAAAGAATGGATGTGTATAAAGGTTTTTAAATGGAATGCATGACTTTATTTTAGCTTTTCAAATTTTATTGATGTAACTATTTGAGATTGCATGTGAGTGGATTTGAAGTCCACAATTTGGAGTTGAGAAATTAATGTGACAATAGAAGTGTTTTTAACTTTTACAGGGACTCTGAAAATTTTAGGATGTCAAAATACAGTCGTTGTGTTGCTGAAATTTTTAATAAACTGAAAAACAAAACTCCACTATTTACATTTCTTGTTGTGAATTAAAGCTTGTCCTTAGTAAGGGCAATAGGCTTAGCTTCACAGGAACTTTCCAACCTACTCGGACATTGACCGGCGAGCCACCGTAGAGTGCCAAGCAAGTCGCCTAGTCATTACAAGATAGGTCCTGTCACTTTTAGAACATCAAATTGACTAATTAAGATGATGATAAATATTACAAATTAAAGAATAATCTCATTGCTCCATATCCTTTTTGTGCTCTTGACTTGCTCTTCACTTTGTAAGTTACAAACTTTTTCTCTTCTTTTATCAACTTCATAAACCATCTCCTTGAGTTTGATGGCTAAATCTTTTTCTTCTACTTATCCTCATCAAAATAATAAACTCATTATTAGTTCTTATATTTTTTTTATCATCAAAACATAAATTAAAACTTTTCTTGGTTCAACGTTCTCCCTCTTTTCTATGATGAAAAATATTTTTAATTAGAAAGCAATAATAAAATTAAATACACAACCAACTATCCATATCAAGATAATGATTAGGTCCCTACTAATTAATGTATAAAAAATAATTCAATATCAATAGCAAAAGTGATATTCAAAAAATTATCCATAGATATAAATAAAAGAAATTTACTCAAACCTAAGAGTATCATAAAACAAAAGTTACTCCCCTTGAATGTCATCACTTTTATCAACAATCTTTGTCTCCTTTTTGTAACTATCAAAAATAAATTGTTTTATTTAGAAAAAAAGTATTATACATCAAGTTAACTTAGTTAAAAGATCAAACTGATTTTGATCAATATTGATAAACTTTCTTAATAAAGAGTGCTATTAGACATTTAAAGACCAAAAATGTCAATTTTAATAGAAGTGTCCACAACTATATATAATTTTAAAATGTCTCCAATTTTGACGTTATGCACGAGTTAAAAGATTCAGTTAAAGAAATAAAATTATGTTTTTAGAAAATTAGAAGTTGGAATTATATCAAATATAAGCATAATTGCAATATCTAAAAATCAATTTCATTAAAAATGCATAATTTTAAAAGCCCTAATATTTCAAAAATAAAGATAGAACAAATTACTTAAATTTGGAACTCTTGAATGATAAATATGTTTCAATCACTTGATTTTAAAAAAAAATGAATGAATCATGTAATTTATAGAAACAATAAATATTATAACAAATCCTAAAGTTTAGGGTTTATTTAAAGAGGATGTGAGTATAAATGATTTCAACATATAGAGGAAAGAAAAAAAATTGAAGATAGGGTGACGGGGGATGATGTTTTCTATAGGAAAGGATGAATTATCTAGGATTTTAAGAGGCATAAGCAAGGAATATGAAAAAAATTTTAAAAAAGAGAAGGATAAAACTCTTAGATCATGAAGATTGGTCGACCACATAACTACACTGGTCGACTAGTGTTTGTTTGATATAGGATACGTGAAGCAATGTTGAAAATCTATTTTAAACTTGCTATATTGATCAACCATAGATCTATATTGGTTGACCAGTGTCTAGTATGGTCAGCCAACATATGTAGCTAATATATTTAAAAACTGACAAAAAAGAACAGTTATTTATGACAAAAGAATATTGGCCATACACTTGAAGATATCGATCGACCAGTGTACATAGATGGTCGACTAAAGGAGTGTCCAAAATCCCTACAAACTTGTTGGAAAGATAAAATTTCTTTAAAAAGGAGACATTGGTTGACCATTTTAGGAAGTTAGTCGAGCAGTGTATTTTGAAAAGCTAGAAAACAACAGTAAAAATATAAAAAAAACTTAATCACATAATCAACCAACTAAATATCAATCAAGATTAAGTTAAATCACATAAGGGACCTTATCATTAAGAATTCTCATATGACCAAATTTGATTTATCCTCATTCAATAGTGTAGAGAAATTATTGCCTAATTGATACAGATTCTAACTTAATAATCTCTAAGTTTAGGTGCTAAAATCCACATTATATTTTAAAAATGTTTAATTACTTATTTATAGTGCAAGCCTAACATTCGTAATTAAAGATTTCAACTCAAATTGACAAATAAATGCAAGATGTCACATATTTATACAATATGAACTAATAATTACCTTTTATTGAAGAATACCTATGGATGATTTGAATGATGATTCTTTTTGAGTTTTCAATCCAATAGAAACATCTCATCCTTATCTCCCTCACTTTGTTCAATGATTGACTCTTTTAAAACGTCTTTAATCATTATTGTTCTCTTTAAAAGCTAATTTGTCCACATTCTACATAAACATTTTCAAGAATTTCTTAGACATAAGATTGTTTGATTCAACGAGGAAAAAAAAGCCTTTAAAGTTAATAATCAATTTAAAAACTATTATCTCTACTACATACCATTTGCTCTTTCTTTTTTAAGAGACCTATAAAACAAAGCAATTAATGTGTTTTAGGTACCCAAATGAGCTTAGCTCTTTAAATAATAAGCTCCTTCCTTTCAACCTAAATTTCAAAAGTTTGGTTGCCATTCTTTGTTTGAGAAAATAAAATCTATCAATATGTCCATACGTACAACAAAAATGATATACAATGCCATATAATGATTATGAATAAATGCATTCCTTGGTATTCTATGTGTATATGCATAATAAGGAATCTTCTTTTAGACATTAAAGGTGTTAAAAGTTTTCCTAGGGTAGTGAAAATAACTATCATAATTATATGTATGATACCTATTATGAATAAAGGCTTGATGCATAGTTCCTTGAGTCCTAAAAGGATATAGGTGGATTTGCATGTCATCATAGAAGTTATTCCTACTCTTTTCCTGAGAGTATTGAACTCTATATCAAGATTGTGATCTATGTAAGAAAGTATGATGCTATCTTTTAGAATGATCCGTAGTGGATGTGGCATGTGTATCCTTAAGCTTAAAAGTGGATGCTCCATTCCATTCTCATTTGTGAAACTAGGCAATGGTTCTTTATTATGTAAATATTTTTTCTTGACAAACATTGGTTTTAAAATTAGCTTCACTTTTATGGTTGTATCCTATTCCATGCCTATTATTAGAAATCTTTTGAGCTCCTAACATGTTCTTTAGTTTTTCACTTCCTTTTGTAAACTTGGACAATGAATCCTTGAAGGCATCAACCTCCTTTTTTAATTTTCATTCTCATACCTTAGTGCATCTAAGTTATGATTTTAAAAAATGATCATATTTTTAGATGCTTTAATGCTATGCAATTCACTTTTCATCTTTTCATTCTTATTCAAGCATGCATCCAACTATTTTAAAACTTCCTTAAGTTTGGAAGATAATTTCTTCCTTTTTTTTACAAATGACTTCTAAACTTTTGACTAATTCATCATATATCAAATCACTATTACTATCATACGAATTAGAGTTGGATATTACCTCATCATCTTTCGTAGCTATAAAGCACATATAAGCTATCTCTTTTTCTAAAGGTTCATTTTTGGATTCACTTGTATGATCATAAGTTGAGGCTTTAAGTGCTTTCTTCTTCTCCTTCATCTATAGTTTCTTTCATACTTCTTATTATTTTTTAGTAGATGGTATTGTGATTTTTTGTGGCTAGGTTTTCTATATTGAAATAAAATAGTGTTAGAGGATTTATATTTTAAATCACATTTACCTTCCTTGAAGTCCTTTGTTTTGGAGAATTTCTAAAGATGGAGGAAATGTTTTTTTCATCACTTTCATTAGTTAACGTCTTTTCTTCTTTTCCTGATTCTTTCTTTGAAGCTTTGAATGCTATATTCTTTGTCTTTGAAAGTATTATTGCGTCTCTCGAAGCCTAATTTTGTATGTAAGAAGAGATATATTAAGTTCCTCTAATGTTTGTGTTGTTACATCCTTGACTTCTTGTATAGCCATCACTTTATCTTTTCCTATCTTTAAAAGTGACCTAAGCAACTGTCTTACCATTTTAATATTAGTATAGTTCTTTTTAATAACTTTAAGAGATTATTAATATAAAAAAAATTAGTCTACATGCTAGATATACTTTCATTTTGCTTCATTTGAAGCAATTCATATTGATATGTTAATATGCTAACTTTTCTCTCTTTTACTTGATTTGTTCTTTCATGTCTAACTTCTAAAGTGTGACAAATTTCACGAGTTGTTTCATACATAATGGACTCTATTTAATTCATTATTTTCTAATATATAAAATAGGATATGTACGACTCTACTATTCAAAAAAATTAATCTCTTATACTGAGGCTCCCTTTCTTCCTTTAATGTGGTACTTTTTTCTTATTTATAATTTTTTGTAGGAATAAAGGGACTATTTGAAACTATTTCCTGTTCTTTGGCTATTAAGAAAAAACTCATCCTAAGTTTCCAATAGAAGCAATCATTCTCTTCAAAGAAGGGTTATCTGCTAATGCTTAGTCCCTCTTGATTGAATGATGATAATAATGTTCTTAAATATGCCATTAAGATCTTTGCTAAATGATTTTGTTAGAAACACTAGCTAATAGACCTACTCTAATGTACTCAATTAATAACAATATTTACTCACATACATATATTTAAGGAATTGCTTAATATAAAATAATCAAACAATTAAACAATAATTTAAAGAGTAAAAGGAAGAAAGAATACAAAGCAATTTATAGTGGTACGACAAATAACCTTTGCTTACTTCTACTCTTAAGACTCTTCTTGAAATTCTACAACAATTCATCTTTTAAGACAAAGAATAACCGTTGTACAATCTTTATCAACAAAGAGGAACCCTTATACAATCTTCTTCCAAGGTGAATAGAAACTTTAAGGTTACTTAGATCACCCCCGAATACAATAATATAATGTCCCAACCAAATCTTCTAACTCAAAATATCTTACTTTATCATTTGATAACTCTAAAGAGGCTAATTGGCATAAATATGAGACAATGATATTCAAATGATTGAAAAATACTTAGAAATGTGTGCAAAATAAATCCAAATGCTTCTTAATACTCAACAAGAAAGAACATATTTATAGGATTTTTGACTCTTACTAGCTATTGAAGCCAAAATTAGTTGTTACAATGGTTAATTATAGACCACTAATCAACTAGTGTAGTCGACTAGTATAGCATATTAATCGAACAATATGAATTGAATGCACAAATTCTTTAAACATTCAGACACTAGTCTACCAGAAGACATATTGATTGATTAATACATTAATCACTGTTATTACAAGCTCTCAATACATTAAATTTGACAACTTTAACCTATATAGTTGACCATTAACCTATATAAGTCGACTGATCTCCCCAAAAACAATTTTTAACAACTTCAAACACTTAAACTCAATTTATTTAATCCAATTATGATTTAAATACTTTCCAAAATGTTCTCTAAAAAGTGTTTGAAAGATTCAGTCTTTTTTATTAAAACCAAAAGCTTTAATGCCTCGTAATGAATAAAAAGACTTATGCAATAAAGTGAAACAAAGCGTTTATATATACCGGGAATTTAGAACGCTAAAATTATAAATAAGATTATGATTAACATTACAAGCTAAAGAATGACCTTGAACTTCTTTGTTCTACTTTTCTTCTTGACTTGTTATTTAGTTTGTACCTTATAAACTTCATCTTTTCTTTTATCAACTTCATAAACTATCTTCTTGAGTTTATGACTGCATCATATTCTCGTATTCTTTCTCATCAAAATAATATACTTATTAGTAGTACTTTATTTTTTAATCGATTGGAACGTCCTTTGATTTATCACATCTAAAATTAGTTTAAGTCAATGTTATAAGAAAAGTTATCTATTTCCTACTAATAATAACCCTATGCTAAAAAAAAGCTTAAAGGGGTTTAAACATAAAACTTATTTATTGAATGATTAACTTTCATATCTCAAATGACTAATCTTTTAGAAACTTGGATAACTAAAAAAACATATAATGTTTATTCTAAACAATCCTATAAAAATCACTAACAATATAGACAAGAAGAATGGTGAAAGTAAATTCCATAAAAGAAATGATGAAGTAGGGTCTCAAAGACAAAAGAAATGAAATCTAACTCTTTCTCTTCTTTCCCTTCTTCTTCTTTTTTCTCTTTCTTTTGTTAAACCCCTCAAAATCTATAACTAAACAAGTGGAATCTAAAAAAGTATTTTGATAGAAGTTAAATGTTTAAGGTTTTGTAAGACTCTGAAAATTACTCCACATATTACATTGTTACATAATTTAAAATTATTAAATAGTGTCCAATGAATAATGTTGTACCAAATAATATCTTAACTTATGATTTTGATGATACAAAATATATTTCTATTAATAAATTAACTTTGGTACTATTAATAACTCTGTTATAATAAAATTAAGCAAACAAGATAATTAATGGAAATAAAAAGTAAGCAAATAAGCTAATTAAATTAATTGAGCAATCAAAGGATAAGTAAATGAGTAAAATAGGGCATATAAGTAACTTGAAAGAATTTCAATAAAGTTCAAATGAATATCTAAAAATAAGGAGGAATCAATCACCTTAACATATAACAAATAATTGTAATTCTTCTTATTACCTTAGCTTGGTCATTTCAATAAATTAAACGTTCAATCATTGTATAACCATTATATGTAAGGCATATTGCATATACTTTTTTTCATAATCAGGAGGAAATCTAAAAAATTTTTAAAGAAAAACTCTCCTAATCTTTAAATAAAATTTGAAAAAATTAGAATAATTATGAATCAAGTTTTTGTAAATAAAAGAGTTTTAAATCTTTGAAGGAGCTTGGACGGTTAAAAAAATTAAGTTTAGATGACTCAGTATACGAATTAGTATTGTTTGGTATTGTACATAGGTTAGGTTATTCACTATCTAAAAATTAAACATCATTTATATTATTTATTAATCAAAGCGTTGTTCATAAGCTAATTGATACCTTAGATGAAAGATGTTTGATTAGCTAAAGGATGTCCAGCTAGCTAAATTATGTTCGACTAGCCAAAGGTAACAAATTAACTAATAAATATTATCTAAGTATTAGTCATTGTAAAGGTTAATTTATGTGTCTAATGGCCATTTAGGTAAGTTTTGGATATAAATAGACTGTAATTAAATTTTTAGAAGAACCTTCAATCTACTAAAAAGTTGCTAAGAGTTTTGAGCGGCATAAAAATTTGAGCCTTGATTAATTGGTTTTAATAAGAAAGAGATGTCTTAAGTTGTACATGGTTATGCTAGTATAGCAATAGGTGAAATTATTTAAGGTACAAATTGTGAAGGTTTCTTTTAACTTTGAACAAGATTTGTAAATGATTACTCTTTATTTGTGATAAAGCAATATAATCATAAATAATTCTCTTCACTCTTAACAAAGACTATGATCTTTGGAAAGGGTTTGTTTTCATCAATTAAAAAGAAAAGATAGTGAATTTGTGAGTGGATCATACTCTTTAGCCAAATTACAATAAAGCAAATTTGTCTCTCTTTCACTACTCTCTTTTATTCTTATTATTATTATGTTCGTTATGAAATTATTTTATATGAATTTACCACAATCATTTACTAGAATAAGTAATTTGTTCACTAATTTTTAAATTTAGTAATAAGTAAACACACACAATTCACCTCATTTCATGTGTCATTTGAAGAATTACAAATAAAAATCTTTAAGACTTATTGATTAAAAATGGCTGTATGCTACTTATGATTGGATTTTTTTAGTTTTTGAATTTTTATATAAAACAAATATAGTGATAGAATTAGTAAAATGCATGTAGTTCCTAATTTATTGAATTATTATCCCTCAAATAATCTATTTAATTAAGTATCGTGATACAAAGATAACTTTAATAAAATTGAAGTTACTTTGTAAAATTGTTAAAATTATATCACACAGGAGATAGAAATTAGCCCTTGAAATACAAAAAGTAAATAATTGTAAGAGAACGAAATGATAAAGAAGTATCTGAATTAATTAAGATTAAAAACGAGACTATTTAAAGAAATATTTTTATCACATGCTATAATCTTAAGATAATTCTTATGTAAGTGTTTTCTATATTTTATTCTTTAGTTCGTATTGAATAGAAGTTACAAAGCATCTTATGATTAATTTCATTAGAAACGAAGCAATGATGTTACAAAGCATTTTATGATTAATTTCATTAAATTGAAGCAAAGTCATTTTATATTTTTAAAATTTATTATTACCATTTTAAATAAAATATAATTTAAATAATGTTTTTTATAATTTAAGAGTTATTAACGTGATATGCAATTAGAAAAATATTAGCTGAAAAATCATAATACCTTTGATAGTCTTGTGCATGTACTACGATGCGGGGGGGACGCTTATTGGCGATGATTAAGCACGTGTGGTAGTTAATAACAACCATGTGCCCCCATCCAACAAAAGCGGAAGCATTCGGAAAGACTCTACAATGTTATCGGTAAGTTGATTTTGGGATCTCTTCGCTTTCTTTAATTAATTTGATTAAAAAATTAAAGAATTTATTTTTATCATATACAGCACATTATAGTTCACCATTTTCCACTCCTAATGTATATAACAACTCATCACGAAGCTTATGATCTAAAGAAATTCATGTCTTCTGGCCAGTGAGGCCAATTCCTGCTGGGTGATAGAGTTCACTTTTCACTTCCATGGGAGTCCCATATATTTTGTCACTAGATTATACTTTTTATACTAAAAACAAGTCCTATCCCTTCACTTATCCAAATAGATTCCTATTCCTTCTAGAATTACCTGACAATATATCATATATAAAAGGAGTTACTTGACATCTTTTTTTAAAAATATATGCTGAAGAGATTGTAACAACCAATATATTAATTTCTTTAATTAATAATATGCTGTTAATAACAATATGATCAAAATCAAACAATATATTAATTTCTTTTCGAATTAATTAAGAATTCAAATATTTGGTCAAATAATTTTAGACACTATTATAAAGGTTAAAACATTAAATGGATACCTAACATTTATGCAATATGATAGTTTAATCTCTAATATTATTTATTATTAGTTTGTTCGGGTAAGAAATTAATCAATTTATTATGTTAGGAGCTTAATTGGACTTTACAAATTTGAAGGGTTTTTCTTTTTCTTTAAATCCATATGTAATTCCCTTAAAATTTTGAATAAAGAACTATATTAATTTAGTAGGCCTAACCGCTTAATTGAATAAATAGAAAATGGTGATAGTTGAACATGCATCTAGTGTTCAGCCACCTAATGGGTCATGATACATTGCAGTATCAATCTAGCAACTAGTCATTGGCTCCCAACTAAGCAGTACCTTAGGTCATATGTACATGCAGTACGTTATTTTGATAAATATATACGATAAATGATTAACTGGTCCACATGCATCACAGAATGTTTCAATAAATTCTTGTGTAGCTAGAAAATTGAACAAAGAAACATGACAACTCGTATAGTTGAAATCTATCTGGACATCACGACTTAGAAAATAAGATTAAAATCTTTCATGATAATTTTATATAACGAGTACATCTAAACTCTGAAAGACCCAGCTGTACCATGTATGGTAACACATTTGAAAAAAATAAAGTCTGAAAAACTATCCCCAAATCACAGCACTAATATATAATTGTACGACTATTTCAGTGAGGCACAAGCGGCCCTCCGAGTTTAAGGTATAGAATCGTACGCCATAAACTTTAAAAAAATAAACGAGAGACATAACTTAATTGTCCTAATTAAGATAGAAATGGAAATGCAATACCAACCTAACTCTTGGTTGTCTTGTAACCTCACCCAGCATACTTAGGTGAAGTAGGAAGTGTGGGTTACGGTCTTTGGTGTCGCTTGCTGGTTTCTCTAGAAATGACGAAATAGTAGAATTTTCGAGCTGGCATTTGTTTGGCCGAAAGAGGGCACAGAGTTATCATGAATTACGTGAGGTGGATTGCTCAAGCCAGGATGATGGAGAATTGCGTTTTTCCAGAGCAAAGTCTTCCAGTGGTTACTTTCGTGGGATGGACGAAGCCTGAGGCAGGATGGGTGAAAGTCAATTCAGATGGAGCTATGAACCCCGCTTCCAAGATGATTTCCTCTGAGGTCTGATTCGGGATTGGAATGGGGAGTGGCGAGGCGGGTTCCAACAGAACATCGCTAGGGGTTCGCTGTTAGCGGCAGAATTATGGGGGGTGTGCTTGGGTCTTACTCTGGCCTGGGAACTGAGTTATTGCTAAGTTGTGGTCGAAGTTGACTCCCTAGAGGTTATTAATATTCTTTCTGCTCCTCTCGCGGTACTGACAGAGGTTTCTGTTTTGGTGACAGGTATCTAACAGCTGTTGCTACGGGAGTGGACGGTTCAGATTCAGCACGTGTTCAGGGAAGGAAACCAATGCGCGGACAGCCTTGCTCGCTTCACTGGTGTTTACAGCCCGGGCCTTTATATCCTTCAAGAGCCCCCTTTTGGAGTCTAGGAGCTCCTACGCCGAGATGCGCAGGGTGTTATGTACCCCCGAAGCGATAATTTAGAGTTGTAGTTTTCCTTTTGTAAACAAAAAAAAATGCTTACAAATATCAAACTCGTCTGCTCTACGAAAACAAGTTTTTAGTGGCTTACAAAGTATATAAATCCCTGTCAAGATTCATAACATTATGATATTTGGCACCTATCAAAAACAAAAACATTATGGGTGCGTTTACTTTCAGAAAACAGTTTTTTGTTTTCTATCTTAATTTTTTGCATATATTTTCAATTTTCATTTTCAGTGGAAAATTGTCGAAAACATGTTTACTAATTAATATTGAAAAA
>JAOTBA010000002.1:16583539-16595434 GCA_025629845.1 Erythroxylum squamatum | reverse complement strand
TGAAAACCTACTTGAGGTCATCAATGTCACAAGAAAGGTTGAATGGTTTAGCTATGTTATGTATTGAGAAGGATATGCTGGACAATATTGATCTTGATAATATTATTAATAGACTCGATGAACGAGTGGTTAAGGCTGGAGTCAAGAAAAACTAAGAAGTAGGCCTCAAAGTTAATTACAAAGTTAACTAAAGCTAATGAAATATAGCTCGGAGTTAAAAAAGACTTTTAAAGCATGTGATTATTAGAATGAAGGTTGTTGATGTTGAAGTTAATACTGATTTGTTATTTTCCTGATTCTTTTAATTCTATGTTGATTTTATTGATTTAGTTGGTTAAATAATTCAGTCTTGATAAGTTTATATAATGGATTTAGTTGGTTACATAGTTGAAACTTCATAAGTTTATATCTTAAGGAGTCTGGTTGTTTGTTGCTAGAAAATAAGAAAATTTGTTTACGTCTCTTTTATATAAACTTATTATCAATGATTAAAAAACCAAATGGGTTCGAACAGTTCAATCGTAAAAATTTTGAACCATTTAATATACTAATTTAGTTTACTTTAATATCCCTTGTTATTAAAAACCGATCGATTTAGGTTGGTTTCATTTGTCGGTCTCCTTCTAAAATTAAACTCCATTTTTTATCAATTATACTTAAGTTTTTCAATTTTGTTTAATCTTTAATGTATACCAATTTTATGAGGTCTAATACCGGTTGAACCTTTAAATCTTTAGACCTTTTATCTTGTTGGTTTGACTTTTGATCCAATTTTTAAAGCATTGCTTATTATTGCTAGTTTTTTTATATATGTCTGTACTTGTTTAAAAAATCAAAAATATATTTGGCCCCAATCCTTCTGCTCAATTACTGTTTTCTTGCTCTTGCTTACATAGTAGTGGTATTAGAACCATGAGCAACGATGTGCAGCCTTTAACTCCCATATTAGAAGGAGAGAATTACAATTAATGGAATTTCCAGATGAGGGTACTATTTGACTATTACGAGTTACTAAGTTCTAAAGAATGGATTTCCTAATCTTGCAAATGATACAAATGAAGCTCAAAATATCACCCATCATGATAATAAGAAGAAGAACAGGAAGGCACTATGTTATATTCACCAAGGAGTGAATGATGAAATTTTAAAAAAGATTGCTAGGGCAATTACTTTAAAGCAAGTTTGGGAAATCTTAGCCATATTATTCAAAGGAGCAGAAATAGTGAAAAAGGTGAGACTCTAGAGCATCGAGGCATCAATATGAGCTTTTATAAATGGAAGAAACTGAAGCTATCAAAATTATATCATACAACTTCTGAGTCTAATAAATCAAATGAAGATGTACACAGAGGAGATTGAAGATGTCTTTAAGATAGAGAAGATATTGAGGACTCTCACACCAATATTTGAGCATGTAGTTGTGGCAATAAAGGAAGCTTATGACTTGTCGATGATGATGATCTACCTAGCACGCTACAAGCCTATGAGTAGCAATTGAATGAGAACTAGATTAAAAAACCAATTGATCAAGCTTTTTAAATTCAAGTATATGTGGAAGGTGAACGAGGAAATCAAAGGGACAAAAACATGGCAATTCTTAAAATAGAGGATTCGAAGGTGGTGGTTGTCATCATTATAACCAAGGTTGTGGTGTTTAAAATATTACAAAAAGTGAATATGATGAGGATAATGACTTATGGTGGTCAGATTTCAGCCACCAAGCAAATAAAGGTTGAGGTCATGGACATGGTAGGAAAAGGTATGACAAATCTAAAGTTGAGAGTTATTTATATCATAGACTTGGTCATTACTCAAATGGGTGCAGATTTAAGGAGAACAATAAAGAAGCTCATCATGCAAAAGAAGGTGAATATTATAACCATGCTTTTCTCATGGTTACAGTACTAATGAATTAACAAATTCCAACACTTAGTTTTTTTACAAAAGGTGTATCAATCATATGTGTGGCAAGAAAGAGTTGTTTATGGAACTTGATAAATCAATATACACCAAAGTTAAATTTGTTGATGAGAACACTATACCAATGATGGCAAAAGGATAGATTCTAATCAAGATCAAGATAGGGGATCACAAATTTATTTCAGATGTGTTTTATGTGTCAGAAATAAAAGAAACTTATTAGCATGGGTCATCTGCTTAAAAAAGGGTATGATATGAAATAATATGCATCTGCTCTTCATACTTAATAAGAAATGTAAACTCATTCTAAAGGTTACTATGACAAAGAATTTATAATTTGAATTAACATTTCACTGGTGTATATCCCTACTTTAATGATATTATCCAAGATGACTCTTGGTTATGGTATCTTCGTTTAGGGTATTTGAATTTTCATAGCTTAAAGTTGTTGGCTAAATGGAATATGGTAAAAGACTTGCCCAACATCCATCATTTGGATCAATTATGTGAGGCTTGCACGCTTGGAAAGTAACATATATTTCCTTTCATAGTAGGGAGGAATTGACATATAAAGAACCATTTAAGCTTCTTTACTCATATGTATGTGGTTTGATAAACATCATGTTAATTGGTAATAACTGATATTTCCTCACTTTTATTGATGATTTTACAAAGAAAACCTAGTTATCTTTTTTAAAAAGAAAGTATGAAGTTTTTAGTTATTTAAAAAGAATTCAAACCTTATGTTGAAAGGAAAAGTGGTCATTTAATCAAAATTTTATGAACTAACAGAAAGGGTGAATACACTTCTAATGATTTTACTTAGAAACATGAAGAGCAAGGAGGAAAACATGAAGTCTACTTTCTTTACTCCCTTATAACACAATATATATGACAAGGAGCATGTTAAATCCAAAGGTATTCCAAATTTCTTCTAGTTGAAGTAGTTTCATATGTTGTCTATTTGTTGAATAGATATCCAATACAAGCTGCAAATAATGTAACCCATGTAGAAGCCTAGAGTGGATTCAATCCAAGTGTGGGCCATCTCAAAGTGTTTGGTTTAATGGTTTATACTCATGTACCAACAAAAATCAGAACTAAGCTTGATGATCAGCTTGAAAAGAAATTTTTATTGGCTTTAAACATGATTGTGATAAGATTTTTAATATAATAACAAAAAAGATGTTTGTTAGTATAAATTTGGTTTTTGTTGAAAATAAATACTAGAATTGGGAGAAAAACTTACAATATGATTCACAAAAGTGATATATGTTCATTATTGAAGAAGATAAACCCAAAGTTGAAACTAGCATAAGAAATCAACAAGACTCACCAATTATAGTAGTGCAACAACCTTCCATAGGGGAAAGATAAACGTAACATCATCAACTACAAAGATCTTTGGAAAATTATGAGGTAACATCTAATAATGCTATAGATGATGGCAGGAATGTAGTGCAATTTTGTATGCTTGAAAATAGTGAGCCAATAATGCTCAAAGAGCCCTCTAGGATCTTAAATGGATGAATGCAATGAAAGAGGAGTAGGAAACAATTGAAAGGGATAACACGTGGGACTGAGATCCTAGATGAATACAATTTTTTTAGTGCGAAATGGGTGTTCAAGATGAAATTAAAGTCCAATGGTGAAGTAGAAAGGTATGAAGTAAAGCTAGTGATGAAAGGATTTAAGCAGCAATTTGGTTTAGATTTCCAATAAGTGCTTTTAATCATTGCTAAAATTGAAACTACTAGACTCATAATTATTATGGTTGCATAGAATCACTAGAAATTTCATCAAATAGATATAAAATTAGCATTTCTAAATGGATCACTTAAAGAGGAGGTGTTTTTCAAGTAACTACCAGGCTTCAATAAAAAAATATGTGAAGATTTAAGTGTACAAACTAAAGAAGGCTTTGTATGGTCCAAAAAAAGTTCTAAGATCATAGAACAAGCACATTAATTCATTTTCCATGTAATTAGATTCTTGAAGTGCCCCTCCGAGTATAATTTTTATATTAAAGATAACGATTCTAGTGATATACTTTTGTTATGCCTTTATATGGATGATCTTATATTTACTGGAAATAATTGCAGCATGATTGAATAATTTAAAGGAGTAATGATGAATGAGTTTGTAATGACAAATTTGGGAATAATATCATATTTTCCTATTATTGAAGTTGATCAAATGGAGGACGGAATTTTTATTTATCAGAAAAATATGCTACTGATCTCTTAAAGAAATTGCATATGCATAATTGTAATCTTACATGACACTAGTAAAAGTTGGAACAAGGCTATCCAAGGAAGGTGATGTTGCTCATGTTAATTTCATATACTTTGAACAAATTATGGGAAGTCTCAGATATCTCGTATGTACTAGAATTGAAATTAGTTATGCAGTGGGACTAAACAACATATTTATGAAATCTCTAAGGTAATCTCATATGTAGGTTTCAAAGAGGATCATATGATATAGAAGGGACATTCATGGTCATAGTTTGTTTTATTCCTCATTTGACAAACTAACTCTTTTTATCTACTCAGATAGTGACTTGGGAGGAGACTTAGATGATTGCAGGAGCACTTCAAGCTATGTTTTCAAGTTTAGTTCTGCTATATTTTCATGGTTATTAAAGAAGCAACTTATTGTTGTATTCTTAAATTGTGATGTAGAGTTTATAGTGATGTTACTGTAACCTGTCAAGCAGTGTGGATACAAAATTGATGGCCTTATAAAGATTATGCTGGCCAACATCTTTGCAATCACATTTGCAAAAAAAAAATCCTATTGTGCATAGGAGAAGCAAACATATTGACACTTATTATTATTTTCTTAAAGATTAAGTTTTTAAGATAAAGATTAAGCTAGTGTACTATACATATGAAGAATAAGTGGCTAATATTCTCATTAAGCCTCTAAAGAATGAAGCCTTCATCAATCTAAAACATTTATTGGAAGTGGCTATTGTATTGAACCAAGACTAAGGGGAAATGTTGAAGTTAATCTTGATTTTTATTTTCTTGATTCTTCTGATTATGTTTTGATCTCATAGATTTAGTTGATTAGATAATTGAGTCTTGATACGTTTATATCATAGATCTATTTGTTTAGATAGTTGGGTTTTACTAAGTTTATATCTCAAGGAATATGGTAGTTTGTTGATAAAAAATAGAAAAGTTTATTTAAGTCTCTTATATAAACTTGATACTGTTATTGTTTTAATGTACGTTTGTACTTATTTGATAAAATTATAAATATATTTGGTTCCAATCCTTCTGCTAAACTATTATTTTCTTTTTTATACTTACTTAACAATTGATAAGCTAGTAGGATAAATATTCAATTTTTTTTTAATTTTTAGGGATAAATTAATAATTTGATATTATTATTCTAAAATTCATTATTATTATTAAATAATATAATTTAGTCTTTAACATTATAAAATTTAGTAGTGGACCCTCTAAAATTCTTTTATGATTTAAATAAATTCTTTTTTAATGGTAAAATAAATTAATCGAAAAGAAAGGAATAATTACATTAAGAGCAATGCTCTAGCCTAAATTAAAAGGCTAAAGCTACAACCATGCAAGCTAGAAATCAAAATTAAATTTAACATGATTAAGACTTGAAACCTAAAGTACAACTATTATCCAAGCTCATGTTAAATTCTAATCTATGGATAGACATGGCAAACTCCTTTATATTACTTTTTGACTATGCAACTCCATTGTGCATAACCATATTCTATACTATTTAGCTTTCCTTGTTGTATAATATTTGGATTTTGTTAGCTATAAGTTGATCTCTTATCTAGTTAATTAGTTTTTGAAGTATTGCTAGGCTTCTCTTTGTCTCTGGTTACTTTCATTCTAAACAATATAAATAATACTACCAAATGCTAGTTTATATACTAAAAACTGGCATATTATATTCATAGCTTATTTGTTTTATAATATTAATCCATTTATCCTTGATGACTAGTTGTCTACAAAGCTTTTGAATCACAAATCATATGTAAAAGATTAAATTGCATTGAAAGAACATGTGGTTGAGTGTTTCAATTTGTTATTTGCACGACTTACAATATTATAGAATATTGTTACCTCTCATTATATTTTAATTTAGCAATCCTTGCTTTAATACTAACCATAGGGTGAAGGAGACTTTGAGAAGCGCGTACTTGAACAAAACTACTTTAAACTAGTTCACACTTTGTCTCGGGTTCTAATAGTTCTTTGCAAGACTTATTAATGAACATGCTAGTAGGGTGTTTCAACCAGAATATAGTGTCTTCTTTGCTTGTAATTGGGCTATATTCAAGGATATTATCTATGATAGCATATAAAGCATCAATGTTGTACTGTCGTAAACTTTCTTTTATAACCTCTTTAACCTCTGCATTCTCTAATAAGTAGTTCCGTAAGTTAGAAATCCCATTGACTGGTGTAAAGGCACTATTTTTTTTATTAGCATACCAAAATCAAGCATTTTTATCATTTCCAATTCTAAAACTTATCTCATTGATAAGTTCTCACTCAGCTTTAGTAACTGCTTCATTGTCTATAAATAAGTTGTTTTTTTGTATGTTTTTCCAAATGCTTTCTCTTTTAAATAATGGATATGTATCCAATTCAAAAATAAGGCCTCTTTGTTAATTAAGGCACTCCAAATTCTCTTAAACATTAAATCCTTAGATATAAATTCAAGTTCCTCATTCCTTATTTAACATGCAGAGAATTGACCATTTGATCGTAGCTAGCACCTTTTTATGAAAGTCACCTGCCTATAAGAAGCATATCAATATTCTTTGTAATGTTTTGATCATGTTTTTAGGAAAATAGATGAGATGATTGGTAGATATATACTGAATTGAGAATAATATTTATAAGTTAAAGTTTGCATGCAAACGACAAGTATCTTTTACATCAATTCCCAATTCTTCTTTAAATCCTCTTAATAAATAGTAAACAGTCCCTAAAGCTTGGTCTCTTACTTTTTAGAAGCAAACAAAGGTAAGTGAATAGAGGGTTCTTTACATCTAAGCCTAAAAGGTTGGTAAGCCATATTGCTAGATGATTGATAGCATTTGATACTATTATATAAGTCTTCTCTTTATTGAAAGAGAGCCTAGATAGTTCTTTGAATGTACATAAAGTTATCATTATAGTGCTTATGAACTGTCATTAGGTCTTGATAGTATAAGCAAATCATACGCAAGCTAAAGATTCTTAACTTATGACATTTATAATAAAACTTGAATGTCTTTTCTTGCCTTATAAAATGATCAATTAGTCTAGTTAAGGTGTCCATGCATAAGGTAAAAAAGTAAGATGAGATTGGACCACCTTGTCTTAATCCTTTTTCACCTTTGATTATGTCAGTATGCTCCCCAATAATCATAATACGAAAGCAGGTAGCAAAAATGCATTTCTCAATCTAAATTATAAACTTTAAAGGAAAACGAAGTTCTTCAAGAATGTGTAAGCTGAAATTCCAATTGATGGATGTAAAAGTCTTAAGAAAATCTATCTTAATTGTATAGCTTTTAAATGAGTTTTTCTATTGTAATTTTTAAAAATTTCTTGATCTAAAAGAATATTTCCCTATTTGCTTCCCTTAAATAAGATCCTCATGGGAATGATTAATATAAGTCTTTAAAACTTCCTTTAATCTTAATGCCACAATGATTTTATATGTAGTGTATAACAAATGATTATTCTAAAGACCTTTAGAGAAGAAAGGGTCGGTAATTCAAAGATTAGAGATATAAAAGTTTTATTCAGATCTCTCAGCATGTTTCCATTCCAAAATAATTTTAGTATTGCTTTGGTTACCCCATTTTTGATCAAGTTCTAAGTTTTTAAAAAGAAAAAAGCATTCAATTTTTCAGCCTTGGTGCTTTATCAAGGTTTTAGCTCAAAACTTAATTTTTTCATATCCATTTCTTTAAAGGTTATGATGAGTGATTCTGCCTCTTTTTCAATAACTTTATCTAAAATGAAATATTTTTTAGAACTACAAAAATGAAAAAACTTTAGTTTATAATCCTATTTTGCCCTTGAAGTACTCATAAACCTCTTAAATTATCTCCTTTTGAGTTTATACTAACTCCCATTACCTTCCAGTAAGGAAGAAATTATATTGGTGTTTCTCCTAGTTATAATAGATTTATGGAAAAAGCTTGAGTTTCTATCTCCATCCTTAAGCCATTGTACTCTTTTAACTTCTAGAGCTTGAATGTAATTTGCAAGAGCTACTTTTTCCTTAGTTTTGTAGATAAGGTCATTAGGAATCTAGTAAAACTCACCTCGAATTTGAATTAGCTTTTCCTTAGATTCCATCACTGCATTATGAGTATTACCAAATATATTTTTATTCAAGCCTTTAAGTTCTTTCTTTACCATTTAGATTTTCTTCATGCAAACATAGTATTTATAGGTAGTTATTAAAGTGAAAGGTAGCTCTTATCTAGCAATTTGTGAACATATTTTGAATAACAATAGGGGTATAAGTAGAGAAAAAGGGGCCACTAAATTTTATCTTACTATCTAGGAATTTGTTTAGCTAGTATTTATTAACCATAGCTCTATCTAACTTTTTTTCTCATGAACTAAGTATTATTTGCTTATTATGTCCAGGTAAAGAAGTTCACTTCTAATTTTATATTAGTGACGTCTATATGGTTTGCATAATTTTTTAAGCCCTCACTAAAGTTCCTATTATAGGTATTGTCTTCAGCTTCTAAATGTAAGAGGATACTATTAAGTCACTTAGAATTATCCATGGTATCTCCACAAAGGAATGGATCATCTTTAGCTTATCCCATAAGATTTATCTTTGAAAGGTATAGTTAGAAGCAAACACAAAAGGAACTTGGATCTTACTTTTCACCTAAATTAAATGTATAGAGGTGGATGAGTTGCTCAATGATCAAGGGGTTTAATACTTGAATTTTATCTAGGTCATATTTAATAACTATGAGCTTAATGACTTATGCCAATGAATACTTTAAGAACTCCAATTTTTTAAACTTACTAGCATTGAGCTTAATCTTCAATTTTCCTAACAGTATATGTTTGATTTCTTTAATGCAATCCCTCAATACCTAATGTTTCTTAAGGCTATTATGCCCTTAACATTTCAAGATAGGATTACTATAAAGGAATGTTTTGAGGATGAGAGCCTTTAACTCTATTTCTTCTACTTGATCTTCTTACATTAGCCACTTTGAATTTAGTCTTTGTAAGTTCAGGCTCTATTTGATCTACTTAAGACTTCTACAAGATGAATTTATGTAAGAGATAATGGGGGCTAACTAGATAATTTTTCTTGAATATGTAGGAGGCTCTACTATTGCAATTTTACTAATATGTGGTAAATGATCATTGTACTTAAGCTCTAAGAGTCAATCTTATCAAAAGTCTAACTCTTTTTGAGTTAATCCTTTGCACATTCCTCACTTTCCTTTTCTTCCATTGTCATTTTTGTTGATATGTTCTCTTATGTCTCTTGCAAATTATCATTCTTTAAACTTTGCTTAGTTACCTAGCAATGGTCTAGATTCTCCAATCCCATCAACTTATAGTTGTCTCCTTTTTGAAAAGTATTTTTAAATGGTCTCCATTACATTCCTTGATGACTCTGTGCTAGTCTCCATTGATGTGAGACCTTTCTATATCTTCAAATAATTCATTATTATCTACTGGTCTCATTAATGGAATATTCTCATATAGCTCCTGACCCAAGTCCATAAGAACACATAACCTAGTATAACATATTCTCTTCATTAATTTTGTGGCCTCATACATGAAGATAAGTTTGCTAATAAAGCCAGCAAGATGGCTTAAACCTTTATTTAGTAAAAACTTAAGTAGGATATTGATTATATTGAGCTAGAAAGTAATTAGTCATTGACTCAAATTCTCTAATTGAATTTGAAGCTTGCAATATTGGAGAAAGATTGGGATGCTAAAGATGTGATAAAGGCCACTTTAATAATTCTTTATTCATTTGTTTTGGAATCAAATCTAAAGATGAAGATTTTTTATTCATTCATAAGCACATCCACTTACTTCTATTTTTTCTAGTTATGTATGGCTCAGGTATGCATCAGAGGAAATGCTAGACATTTGTCTAAAAAGAAACCTATAAAGAGGATTCTCATTTTTTTGCACCCTCTCTAAACACCACCAAGGGAGGAGAAATAACACATCTTCCATCAGCATGTGAAGGAGAAATCAACTGAAGCTTATCAGTAGGAGAGGGGTAACCAACTACTTGACTCTAGCTTTGTTTTTTAGGTGAAAGTGGAGCTAGAAGTTTTAGGGAGGGAATTAAAGGATTAAGTGTGCTGGAGTTATAGAGGGGGTAAAAAGGGAGAAGAAGGACTTGAGAAAGAATAAGTTTTGATATAAGTTTGAGAGGACGAGGAACTTGAGTTTTTGCTACTTCCAGAGTTAAAGGGTTGAGATGCATTGTGAAGGAAAGGGAAGAAGCAACATTGTTTAGGCAAGTAGGGTTCAATGAGAGGAAATTGGAGGAACTCAAAAGCTTAGTTTCATTAGGGGCTAGGGAAAAGTTAGACATAATGCCAAAAGTGTCAAAACAACTAACATGACAGTTGTCAAACATAAAAAGGTTTCATAAAAAGAAAAGGAAAAAGGAGTGGGAACAACCCTTCTTAGAATGGAGGAGAGAGCTCCTATAAAGCTCGAAGGATGGAACCTGAGATCCTTATTAAAGTAATCTTATCCAAGGTGGAATGCTTAAAGGGGATGAAGGGAAATAGAAAGCACATTAAAGGGAACTTTGTAAAGAAAAGAAAAGAGCTTAAGAGACAAACATGGAGGAGAAGGGAGAACAAAGTAAGATGGAGCAACTTGACAAACTTTCTACTCTGGCTACAATGGATGATAGGCATAAAGGGAAGGGGAGAGGTTCAAAAGATGACATCAAAATGTCAAGTGACCTAAAAAAACATTAATTATGTTAATAAATTTTATTTATATAAATACTATATGTAAAAACATTTAAATATTTATGATTAAATTGAATTATAAATATCAAATAATCATATATACATATTTTATTAATTTTATTTAAATTCTAAAGATAAATATGTAGCATAGTCTTTATTTGTAAATTTTGCAATTCTTATTAACAAAACACACGACAAGACCGTTTGATTAGGGTCAACGTGTTTGAAAAACTATAAACTATGATGAATAACAAATTTGTTTAATAATAAATTTTATTTAAACTTCAAATATTTTAAGAATTTTAATTAAGTTATATTTTTTAATATAGTTTATCAATTTTAAAAATTGTTCTAAAAGAAAAGGTTGATGTTGGTTGTAGTATAAATATGAATCATTGGCACATAATTCTCCTTTTTAACTTACACGTAATTCTGTTCTTAATAAAAATATTTTAAACTGATAAGTTATATGCAAAATGTGTATTTTGGTAATCAATGTTTATAATAAAATTTAAAAATAATCTTAATGTTTACTCCTGTGTAAATAAGTCCTTATCATTATGACAACAATACTTAAATATCCTTAAGTAAACACAATCTCTAACTTCTATCTAAATTCTATTAAGTTAAGTTTACATAAGTCAAAACTATAAAAATTGAACGAAGACGAAAAAGCTGAAAAGACATTCGAGATCTTTCTAAAGTGCATAGACTCAGTAAAGATTAAGAATCTAAAGATAAGGAATATGCTGAAAATTAGAGGTCATCAACTTAGGCCCTATCATGAAGAACCTCAAATGGAAGAAGCACACGTGACACCTGAAGATCATAATTTTGTCACGTGAGGAGAAAAAAAGGAGTCGAGCCAGTGACACTAAATAAAGGCGCTTCTTGGGAGGCAACCCAAGGAAAGTGATCGCGGCTTATCATTCAATCCTAAGATTGATCCTTGGAAACCGGTCAAAATAAATTTATACCAAGAATTG
>JAOTBA010000002.1:16485709-16503149 GCA_025629845.1 Erythroxylum squamatum | reverse complement strand
AATTGCTTGAGTGCATGTAGCAACCGAGATTAGTATAACAACTCTATCATATTTAGAAACATGTAGATGAGGTAGCTCCAGTAGGATGTCATAGAGTCTATTTGAATTAGGATCAATATCACATAATCTAGAGATTTTTGCCCAAATTTCTTTAGAGAAATCACACTCAAAGAAAAGATGGTCTCTATATTCTTCCCTTATATTACATAGAATACATGTCTTTGAGGAGGGTAGAAATTGCAGCCTGTCTAAACTGCTGAGTCTATGCAACATTACTAGCCAGGGAAGAAAGCTAGTTTTCGGTCTAAGAACATTGTTCCAAACCATATAGTACCATTCCACTCTATTAACTGTCTCATCCCTCAATTTTTTAGCTTCCTTTATAGTTATTTCTGAAACTGGAATCCCTTTCCATAAATAAGTATCCCTTTCTCTAAAGGCTTGAATGGACAAAAGCCTAATTTCATCCATTGATAGTGACCAGCTTCCATTTGTAACTATTTCATTGAGCTTAGTATTCTTAGGGAACCTCACCAATAAGGTTCTTGCCAACTGATTTTGAAATAAAGCTCCTTGCCCTGTCCAATTATCATACCATAGGAAAAATCTTTCCCTAGCCCCTATTTGACAAGATATGTTCTGTTGAACTTCATCCTTCATTTTCATAATTGGTTAGAGAACCAAGTGTAACTGTCTTTGGGTCGTAGAGCCCAAAAGTTCCCATCTTTTAATATGTAGATGTGAATCCATTTGATCCACATTGACTGTTTGTCACTTAGGATTCTCCAAATCCTCTTAGTCATAAGTAATATGTTCTTCTTGGTTATTGACTCCAGTCCTAATCCCCTCTCTTATTTCAGTTGACAGATACTCTTCCAGCTGACTTTTGCTTTCCATTTCTCACCATTCCTTTTCCTCCCATAGGAACTGCTTCATCATTCTTTCAATTGTTTTGGAAAGCCCTTTAGAGAGAAATAGGTAAGAACACTAGTAAGTTTGCATTGACAATATCATTGACTTCAAGAGCTGAAGTTTCCCTCCATAGGATAGGGCTCTATTAATCCATGAACCCAATCTTTTCTGAATTTTTTAACTAAAGGAATACATTCACAAAACCTTGGTCTTCTAGATGAGATAGGAATGCCCAAATAAAGGAGAGGAGGCTCTTTTAATTCCATTCCTGTTGCTAGAGTCAAGGCATTAGAGAGGTGAGAAGCACTTTTTGAAAGCATTAAGTAACTCTTTTAAAGATTAGCACTCAAACTCGATATCTCTTTGAAAGAATTGAGAGTGCTCATCAATAGAGAGACTGAGTGGACATTTGCCTTACTTAGGAGTATGAGATCATCTGCAAAACATAAGCTAGTTAGTGAAATCTTCTTATATTTGGAATGATAATTGAATCTTGGATCCTTAGAAGAGTTATGCTTAAGCATTTTAGTAAAAACCTCCATGCAAATTAGGAATAGGTAAGGGGATAGAGGATCCCCTTGCCTAAGCCCTTTTTTGCCTTTAAACATCTTCGTAGGGCTCCCATTTATCAGAATTCCATAGGAGGCAGTAGTAATGCATTCCCGAATCCACCTTAAAAACCTATGAGAAAATTCCATGACCTCCATTGCTTGTAGCAAAAAGCTCCAGTTCACACTATCAAAAACTTTTTGTAGGTCCACTTTGATAGTACAGTTATGAGGTCTTTTCTTGCTGGTATACCCTTTCAATAGCTCCTAGACTAGAAGAATATTGTCCCCAATATCCCTATTGTTCATAAAAGCTCCTTGATTCTCACTGATGAGATAATGCAGAACCTCTTTCAACCTGTTTGGCAAAATCTTTGCAATAATCTTATAGAGAAAGTTTGTGCAAGAAATAGGTCTGAATTCACTCTAATAGGACAAATTTGAGCTTTTAGGGACTAAACAGAGGAAGGTCTTGTTAATCTCCTTTAGCGGTACCCCTCTTTGAAAGAACTCATCCACAGTCTCCTTTACTAAACCCCACAGTACTCCAAGTTTTTTGATAGAAGAAACCATTCAAACCATCAGGGTCCGGAGCTTTAGAGCCATTAATGACAAACACCACCCTCTTTATTTTGCATACCTAATAAACAAAGAGACCATATGTTCAAGAATTCTTATTGTAACAAACTTTCTAAGATCATCTCCTATGTCTGGAAAGGAAGCTACTGAACCTAGAAGGTTCTTGTAAAAGTCATTGCTTCCTTAGCTATTCCTTTTTGTCCAACCAGGACCTCTCTAGCTTCAGTTTTAATGGAGGTGATTCTATTTACATTCTTCCTAGCTTAAACTGAGTTAAAGAAGAACTTTGTACATCTGTCCCCATCCTTTAGCCAGTTAACTCTGGATCTCTGCTTCAATAATGAGCTTTGGTTATCCACCATTTGCAAATAGTTCTTTAGAGCTTCTTTTTCATTCGAGGCTAAAGAAACATTTGTAGGATTATCCACCAATGAAGTCTGAATAGCTAACAATTTATCTCTAGCTTTTTCAGTTTCCTTCGAGAGATTCTGTCCTCTTTTTGAATTTAGAGTTTTCAGTTCTTGGTTGATAGACTTGAGCTTTTGGAGGCAAATGAACTGTTTTGTCCCAAAGAAATCATATTCCAACCCTTTTAATATTGCCTCTTGAAAACCCTCCATATTTGCCAATAAATTGTTAAATCTGAAAGGATGAAGGATTCTAACAGAGTTAAACAAGTTGTCAATCCTTATAAGAGTATGGTAAGAAATTCCAGGGTCTAGGAATTTTGCTGAACTTCCTGAAAAAGAATTTAGCCAATCCACATTTACCAAAGCCCTATCCAACTTTTTCTTGATACGCCAAATTGAACTTTTTTTATTAGACCAGGTGAAACTATGGCCTTCAAATTTCAGATCTGTAAGTTCCAGCTCGTGCATACAATTATACATATCTAAAGAATAATTGTGTAAATTACAATTTCCTTCTGCTTTGGATATGAGTAAAGTGGTGTTAAAGTCACCACACACTAACCATGGAGAATTTACTGAGGCCTTTAATCTTCTTATAGAATTCCAGAGTTCAGTCCTTTGAAACCCGAGGTTAAAACCATAAGCAAAAGAAGCTAAAACAATAGAGTTTTCCATCTTGAAGTAGATCTTAGTGTGAATAAATTGATGATTTGTTTCTAGAACATTTACCTCCAAGAAATCACCGTCATAAGCAATAATAATCCTTCCATAGGCATGGCTTTGGTAGTTTGTTAAAAACTATCATTTCCTACCCAAACAACAAAGCTTATTCAGATTTGCTTCCCGAATTTTAGTTTCCAAAAGACAAAAAACCTGAGGCTTCTCCTTCAGAACAAAATCCCTTATCGCATTAAGCTTGGAAGGCCATATTATTACAGTTATAGGGGATTGCTTTACCTTTGGAGCCTATCCTACTGCTCCTGTTACTTTTTCTAGAAGTCACTTGTTCAAACTGCTCCTCTTGAAACCCACCATTTGGCAGATCAGCCTTCTGTATGCTTTGTTCATTCTGTTGGGGATCAGAAACTCCTTCATCTAGGTTAGTTTCACAAGTTTCCAGCCCATACACCCCCTTATCCATTAGAGAATTATTTTGATCAACCAATGATATCTGACCAGATCCTCCCTTTTTGTCTGAAGCCAATCTATTTCTTTCATGAATGCTCCCCCCAATTTTAAGAGATTTTTTTTCCAACTTAATTGGTTCAGGATTTTCAACAACTTGTTTAGCATCGTTACCATCTTTCTTTTCTTCCAAATCATACTTTTCTATATCCATCACCTCCCAATAGTCTCCTTTAGTGAAGATTCGTCCAGTAGGTTTCTATTCTTTACCTTGAGCTTTGAGAGACAGTTTCCATTGGTATGTTATCATAACTCTATCCTCTTTAAGAGAATGCTCATTTGCTAACCTTAAGGTAGGAATGCAATCTTTCATTTCTTTAGAAATTTCCATACTCACACACAATCTAGCAAACCCGACCCCTTTTCTCAAACCGGTGTTTTCATTCATACATATAGGTTTCCCCAAATAACTTGCTAGCATACTCAACCATTTGGTAGTCCAATATTCTAAAGGAATATTGTGAATGTTCACCCATAAAGGAATGTTCTTCATTATGATTTTTTCTATTTTCATTCCCGGTTGCTAATTTTGAAGAAATAAGGGGAGTTAAGAGATGTGCTAAGGGCCTTCTTCAAATACCTTTTGTGCTTTTGATTTTGAAGAGAAAGTGAAGATTATGTTATCCTCCTCAGTGAGCATTACCTCCTTTAAACCTCTTCCTTTCTAATTCCTCTGAGTCCAAGCTTGTATCATTGGAAAAGCAGGTCTTTTGTCCATTAAAAAAACCAACTAGAGTAGTCTCCCATGTCCTAGCTCCTTCCTGTTTCGAAAGTTACGATTTTTGGAATTTCAAGTAAATTCTTTCAAGTAGGAAGCATTTTGGTTTCTACCTTTTGAAGTTGTAGGGTTTATTCTTGTACAGTTCTACATTTACTAGTCAAGCCATTCTTAAGGAATCTTGGGTGCAATACATTGGTTTTGAATTCTGGTCGAGGGTACATCTATGGATAAACTATGCTTTTGCTAATTGCAGCTCTGATAACATTGATATCATAATAGTAGAGCCTCGATAGCTTCAACTCGAGTTGCAATTGTCACTGATTCTTATGTTCATGTTCAGCTCAACATAAGTTAGTTCCTCAACCAATTTTTGCACATTTGATGTGGTAGCCTCGTAATATTAGTCTTACATTCAGTTTACTCTTTTGGTTGGAATGAGTCAAACATTTAAAGTTTATCTCTGTTCTAAAACTGAATTGAGAATTTGTCATGTCATATTACATGCCTGTTTATCCTTTTTGTTAATTTTTTTTCATGAAAATCCCTTTTTTCTTGTCTAGTTTGTGATCCAGTACTGGGTGATGAAGAAAAGCTTCATACACCATTACAGCTAGTGCTACACACTCACACTAACTCTAGGGAAAAAAAGAAGAGACAAGCAAAGGGAAGTAGAATTTAGGAAAGATAAGGCTTTATATTGTTTCTCCCCTTTGATAAAACAAGCACACACAAGAGGGGGGTGAATTGTTTGTGACTTAAAAATTTTAAATTACTATCAATTAGTGTAAATGATAAGAGTTTGCTAAATTTTAACAGAAAATTCTTTAAAAAGAAGGAGCCTGTTAAAAAAAATGAAAAATGCCTGCTAAAGTTTAAGAAGATTAAAGGAGTCTGTTAAAAAAATGAAAGGAGCTTGTTAACATTAAAAAAAAAAACAAAAGGAGCCTGTTAACTTTAAAAAGGAAAGATAGGGATCATGTAGGATACTGGAGAGAGATGCTTCCACTTCTCACAACAAACTAGCGATGCTTCTTCTTCTACTTCCTGCTGTCATTAACCTTCTTCATCTTCATCCTTTACCATAACATTGCTTCCTGCCCTTCCTTGGAATTATTCTTGATCATCTCTTCTTCTGCAATTTCTCCTGCAAGGTGACTCTTGAACCCCAACCATCAACCCAAGGCCATAATTGACTTTCCACTAAATTTACCTTTCCCGCCTTGCTTTCTTTCCTTGTTAAGCCAAAATTTTTTTCTGACACTTTCCTTCCTAAAGTTGAACCAAATCTCTTTTATGAAACTTCTTCACAATTGCCAACACTTCAGTACCTTCCACTTCAGATTTTCCAATTCTAACCTCCTCTATTCCCAAACCCTCATCCACAATTCTAGCGATTCCAACAATTGTTCCCAGATCCTGGAAGCAAATTGTAGGGGAAGAATCCCCCTCAACATTGTCTTACTCACCTCCCAAGGACATGGATGGAAGGCTAGTGGTTTGCCCCAACATTGATGTCCTCAAGGAGGGAGCTCGGGCTTAGGAATCAACTATGGGCGATTTTTTCTTTGAAAAAAGGCCACCTCTAGTCTCCCAGTGGGCAAACAAGCAATGGAAGTCTAGAGGCTTGACAAATGTTCTTCCCTCTGAAGAGAACTTGATCCTCTTCACCTTCAGCTCCACTGTAGATACCCAAAAAATTATGGTGGAAGGACCTTGGAAAATCAGAAGCCACCCAATTTTCCTACAAACTTGGCAGCCACACTTGAACCTTGAAACTCTTAAAGTCTAGAGTGTCCCACTCTGGATTAATTTCCACAATATCCCACTTGAATATTGGACAACCCATGGGCTTGGAGCTCTAGCCAGCTACATTGGAAGGCTATTGTGCGTGGACGAACACACCACTAAGAAGAAGCTAGTCGGTTATGCTCGAATTTGCATCAGTGTGAAAATTACCCAGGAACTCCCTGAAGAAATTCCAATTATGAGGTTAGGAGAGGAAGACAAGTTATAGGAAGATGCAATAAAAATTTCATACCAATAGAAACTGCCTTCCACTATCCCTAACCAAATCTGGAAAGCAACGGGAAAGGTGTTTAAAATAGGAAGCTACCAAGAACTTATGGAATTACCTTAAGTGGAAACTCTAGAAAACCCCATTTCCCTGACAATTAAAGCCACCATGCTACAAAAGGAGGCTGATGTTATACCGCCTAAAAAGGAGGAAAGACAAAACAATGAGGCAATGCAAATTTTTCCACTGGCTCACATACAAAAAGACAGGGGACACAGTTTAGCAAGCAATGTAGAGCAACAATATTCACAAGCACCGAATACAACACATGGCATTCAAACTGAATTAAATAATGACCAGATCTTCCTAACCACAAATTCAGTGACTGCGCAAAGTTTTGAAGGAGATGCAGAGGTGAGTAGCATTAATCCTATCCAATCTAAAACTGTAGCAACTCCTAAAGGTTCTACTGCTCTTAAAGAAACTGCAGCAAATAGTGAATTCCATACAGTGGAGAAAAGGAGGTCAAAGAGGGGTAAAGGGAAGGGCAACACAAGCCAAACCTTTTATCCTATGTATATAATCGCATGAAATGTACGTGGAATAAATTGTCCCAGTAAACAATTAGCTCTAAGGGACTTTGTTTTGAGGGAGAAGCCTCTCATATTTGGATTACTAGAAACTAAGGTCAGACTCGAAAATTTAGCAAAACTGGACATTCTTGGATCCCATTGGAACATGATTACCAATCACCAACATCATGCTCTAGGCAGAATTATAATATGCTACAGGGAGGATGAACTAAAGGTAGATCTATTAGATTCAAATGAACGAGCCATGCATTTGAAAATATCTTTCTTACAGAAGCACATCCAGATAAATGTTTCTTTCACCAATGCAAGCAACTTTCGATTCCAAAGAAGAGACATATGGAACAACTTGACTTCATTCAGCAACACTGTTTCTATTCCTTAGCTAATATGTGGAGATTTTAACTACATATTATACCCCTTAGAGGCACAAGGAAATTGCTTTCTAAAGAATTACTCAATCGATTTGAAAGACATAGTGGAGGAGTTAGGGTTGACAGATCTTAAGCATAGCAGTCATACTTTTACCTAGTCCAACATACAAAATTCTGCTTTGCACATCAGGAAAAAATTGGATAGAGCACTGGTAAACGATATTTGTCTTAGGACCTTCTCGGACAACCTTACTACATTCAAAGACCCCCTCTTCTTGGATCATACCCCCTTATAGTGGATAACCTATTCCAAAAAATTAGCAAGCACTATCCCTTCCGATTCAACAACTTCCTAGAGCATATTCCAGGGTTTGTGGAGGCATGTATAAGAGGTGCAGTATATAGTTTTCAAGGGACTAAGCAATTCTGTTGTGTCCAGAAACTGAAAATTATCAAACAGCAATGAAGATCCTAAATTCTCTACAAAGGCCTACGACTTCCTCAATAAACTCCTACAAATTGGAACTTCAAGATATCCAAGCAAGACTTACTGCTCATCCTACTGATCCGACTCTACTTGATAGAGAAAAGAATGTGTTATCATAATTCTTGAAGGCTACACACAATCACAACTCTCCCTTGCAACAAAGAGCTGGAGTACATTGGTCAAAAGATAGTGACAACTACACTAGATTCTTTTTCAACTCCATTCTTGCGAGAAAAAATAGCAACAAAATTTGTTCTATAACTTCCAAAGAGGGTGCTAATCTTCAGACACGACAAGATATTCAAGAGGAGGTAGTAAGGTTCTTTAAAGAACTACTAGGAACCCCTAACTTTTCAAATGCTATGTTGGATGAACTTAAATCCCTATCCCTCAAACAAATCACATCAACAGATGCGAAACTCCTCATAAAACCAGTAGAAAGTTAAGAGATAGAAGCTGCAGTTTTTGCCATGGATGACTCCAAAGTTCTTAGCTTTGATGGTCTAAATGGATACTTCTTCTAGAAGTCTTTGAGGGAGATAGGTTCGTTTGTTATAGAGGCAGTCAAAGAATTCTTTTCCAATGGGTCTTAGTCAAAGAGATTAACAGAACCTTTATTTGTTTGATTCCCAAATGCTCCAATCCTAGACATTTTGGAGAATTCAGACCTATTGCATGTACTAATTTTCTCTACAAGATCATATCCAAGTTACTTGCCTCAAGATTGAAAAAAATCCTAGCTCTATTAATCAGTGACAACCAAGGTGCTTTTATGCAAGACAAACATATAAGAGATAACATTCTAATTATACAAGAGCTCCTAAAAGGCTACTCTAGACCAAATTACTCTCCAAATTGCACAATCAAGATTGATTTCCACAAAGCTTTTGATAGTGTGAGCTAGGATTTCCTATGGACTTTGCTGATGGCTCATGGACTTCTAATGGTCTTTATAAAGTGGATTAAAGAGTGTATCTCAACCTCCTCCTTGTCTATTCTAATCAATGCCACTCTTACCACACTCTTTAAGGCAGCAAGGGGGCTTAGGCAAAAGAACCCCTTGTCCCCTACCTTTTCATCCTTTGTATGGAGACTCTTAAGTCCCTCTTCAAGCATGAAGTCCTAACAAAAACCCTATATTCAGATACCATGCTAAATGCAAGAATATCAATTTGACTAGCCTCTGCTTTGCAGATGATCTACTTTTATTTTGTAGGGACTCGATGGACTCCATATAAAGTTATATGGCAGCACTTATCAAATTCAAAATCTTCTCTAGACTAAAATTCAATCCAACAAAGAGTCATTTGCTCCAATCCATAAAAGCTACTGCTTTGGCTCACATATCTCAATCTACTAGAATGCTTTTTAGAGAGACACCTCTTCTGTATCTTGGACTAACAATTTCTACTAAAAGACTCTTATATGCGAAATGCACCCCACTACTAGAGAAACTAGACAGAAGAGTCAGTATGTGGGTTAACAAGTCTTTGTCAAGAACGTTCAACTCATCAAATCGGTGTTAAACTCCCTCATATTTAATGGAGCTTTCACATCTTCCTCTCTCAAGGTATCATAAAAACCAATGAAAGAATTCTTAAGAACTTCCTATGGATCCACCCAAATGGGGTCAAAGATTCAGCTAAAGTGAAATAGGTTGATATTTATTTTCCTGAGGATGAAGGAGGGTTAAACATAACACCCTATCAAAACCACAAATTAAGCCTTAATCTTGAAAAGATTATGGTAGATCCTTATGGATAAAAACTCTCTTTGGGTGAAATTGAGCATTAAGGAATCAATCTCATTGACAAACGTGTCGTAACGCTAGTAAAAATAAAATAACTAGACCTATAGCAGTGGTGAATTTAGGTCGATCCCAAGTGTATGTAAAGTTGTTAAAATGAAATTAATCAGTGTTTAGGTTTTTTTTGGGGGGGGGGGGTTGATTTAGAAAATAAAATAAAACTAGACTAATAAAAACAAATTAAAGAAAACATGCGAAAAATGATAAAAATGGGAAATTCGGTAAGGACTCGGTTCTTTGGTTTAATCTCGGCCTACACCCTAATTAAGTATATTTATTTGATTTGTTATTCTTAAACCTCTCCTAGCAACTATTAATCGTGGGTTAATAATTAACCCTAGTTTTCTCTTAGGTAGTGTTTAATCAAGATACGATCGTAAAACCTAACCATCAAATAACCTAGGATACGATTTCTAGATTTAATTAGGCAGTAGCATTACGAATTAGGAAAACTAATTAATCAAGGCAACAATCACATACGATGCGTCATTTACCTAGGTCATGTTACTCCTAATGATTATGAATCATTAGTCACTACACATGAATTTCAGCATAACAATTACAGTTTATATCGAAATTCTAGCAATAGGTTTGCCAATAAACAATCAATAAAACGAATTAAAAACATCCTTTCACAATACCCAATGGGTTCATGAAAAAATAGCCGAGCAATAATAAAAATCCGATTATCCATACAGAAAAACCAAATCAATTAACATAAAATAACACAATCAATTTCTAATGAGAGAAAGAAACAACAAAAATATGAAATACACTTAACCGGGGTCATTGGCGTCGATGTCACCTTTGAATCAGAGTCGGGAACTTAGTCTTCCATACGTCTCCCAAAAACATAGAGCTTAGCCCCTATTTCCATCCCCAACCGAAGACTCCCTAGGAAAAACCCTTGCTGTCCGAAGAACAACTTCTATTCTTTTTTTATGAGAATGCCTCCAAAAACGAAGATCGCTTCTCTTCTCACGCTATTGTTCTATTCTCTCTGCTCCCCCCTCTCTTCTCTGTTATGTCTAACCTAATGCTGCTATCATTTGCATTTTCATTAAAAGCAAAAATTGATTGTGTTTCCATCAAGTGTTTAATGCATCCTTCCAGCGTTTTGTCCAACGTTCTTTATGACTGCATTGTTTTCACCTGGTTCACGTCTCTTGGCTGTCGTTTTGTGCTAGTTCACCAGCTGTCCCTGTGTCATTTTTATTCACGCATCTTTTATCTGTTTTTAATTCACGCTTCAACACTCCCCATACGTCTGCGTTTAACTTTATGTTGGATGCATTTTGGACTCTTATTTCTGCATGCGTTTTCCTCTTGCATCCACCCTTTGTTTTGCCATCTATCATGCATGTGTTTTCTTCACACACGTTGATGTTTTGGACGTTGCTTGGACAGATGTCATTGCTTATGCTTCCTTATTTGGTGTTGTGTTTTTGTTGGATTGCTCCCACTTTCTAATGGCGTTTTGCTCCTATATCCAACTTCTTATATGTCATTTTAAGCTTGTGCTAATGCCTTCATGCTGCTATTTTGTTTAACATTTATCCAACTATTACATGCTTTGCTCCTCACCATAATCTATTTAACTCACGTTCTTTTCTTCATGTCTTCATTTTTCTTGTCTTTTAATTTTCTTTGTCTCTCTCCATGAAGACAAGTGAGTATTGAACTTCGGAAAATGGCCCAAATGCAGTGCTTTTGATTCACTTTAATTTCTTTGCTTCCAAATTGTACCTAAAATCATATATGAATTAAAGTGAGTATTTTAAACATTTTCTTATCATTAATCGCTAAGTGTAAATGATTAAATGTATCAACAATTAAACACATATCACTCACACTTTCATTTTCTTAACCATATTCTGAAATTGAGGGAAAAATTTTGAGATGAGATCTCTTCTAAAATTAGGAACGACAGCTTGACTTATGTATGGTATGACAACTGGACTAGTGTGGGAGCTCTCATTCATTACTATGGCATTCTAAGAAGTCCTCAAATTGCCTCACTAAAACTTAAACTCAGCTTAATGATTGCAGTGGGAACTCAACTCAATGATCATAGTGTGCACCTGGAACTTTCCTCAAAACCTAAGACATCTTCAACCATCATACCTTCCCCAACCTAATTCTTAGGACACCTTCTACTAGCATACCCAACCCATTCTTAAACTCACAAACAAAGCCACGAGAGATCTCCTAAGATGTAGGAAACAAAAGGTGGAATGACACAGAGTTGTTTGGAGCAAGGTACTTACCCTAAGGGCTTCTTTCATATTATGGTTAGCAGTCCAAAATAGGTTGAATACTGCTGATAGAATTCACTATTTGCAAATGGACAGAACATGTCCATTATGCAAGATCCATGTGGAAACAAGAGAATCTATAGCCAACAGATGCCTATGGCTAAACCCGGGGAACACTATCTTAGAGGTGACCCAAAAATTTACAAACCCAACAATTCCTCCATACCCTAATAGACAGATCCAAGTTTTATCCCTACGTCTCTGTTTATATGGACCATGGAAGCAATGAAACCTCAAACAGTTTAGAGGAACCAACATGTCCAAAGAGGCCCTTGCTTCTGAGATCCTCTATGAAATTAAAGAACTCATTCTACTTCGTAACCTCAATCAGACATGCAACTCAACCATCCTAGATTCACTGAATGTTGAACTAGAAGTTGTGGTTGGAAGATAATCACATGTGTGAAAGAGAATCAAAAGACACAAAGTACAGTTAAAAAGCAACGAAGAACTTAAAATACCTAATCGGTTGATCCAGTGTTGAAACAACCAGCAAACCTCCACAAGACCCTTGCCATCTGACGAAATTCCAAGAGGAGATAAGAACGCCTCTTATAGATGAACAATCCATTTGTTGCCCTAATTCGGAAGCTTTGCGATACTCTGACTGTAAGGAGAAGATTTCTATACCATTTATAGCTACCAAACATAGATTGCGCGTCTTACTTCCACCTACTGAATGCTATCAATTTTTTGGGTTTTTCATGTTTCCACAATGTCGTCTTAGTTTTGCCTGAGTTATTTGGAGTAATACTCGTGTATCTCCTTCTTTTAAATCTTTATAAAAAATTTTTATTTAAAAAACTTTAAAAATGAAAGAAGCCTGTTTAAAATGAAAGGAGCCTATTATCTTTTAAAATGAAAGGAGCCTGCTAATTTTAAAAACGAAAGGAGTTTGTTAAAAAACGAAAGGAGCCTGTTAACGAAAGAAACCTCTTACAATATTAAAACAGAAGGAGCCTATTCTAAAAGTGAAGGAGCCTCTTGTAAATTAAACACACATTATAATGTAAAAATTTAAAAGTTAAGAGAGAGAGAGAGAGAGAGAGAGTGAGTGACACAGTCAATTTATACTGGTTTGGTTTATAATGAAGCCTACATCCAATCTTCATGTATTCAACTTAAGTATTTCACTATAAAACTTTAAGTACTAAATTTTCACAAGCCTCTCCAAGCTCACAAGTACATATTTTCAAGGTTCTTCAACCTTCCACACTTGCGTTGTTTAATAAGTCTCTTCAAGCTCTCAATAAAAAATGTATAAAGAGTTTAACACTCTCTCTCAATAGAATGATTTCACTTTCTAAGGCAAAAGGAGTCTGATATAGATAGGACTTTCAAGAATATCGATGCTGCTGAAGTATTTAGCAAATCTGTGTGTTTTTTGCAAATGTAGTGACTTTTCCTTAAGTAGACACATTTTCTTTAACTAGTCGTTGCTTCTTTTTAATTCTAAGTTGACTTTGTATTTTCGATATCATCTCTGCTGGAATCTTCTAATATTTAGATGTTAATAGAGAAGTTATGACTAGAATATTATTGGAGGTAATTATGTGAATGGCAAGATTCTTCTAGATATTGTGGAATCTTTTCTAATAAGGTAAGTTTATTAAGTAAGGTTTCTATAAGAAAGGAAGCATTTATCCTATGCCATCATTTCCTTTTAAGAATTATATCGTTACCTATACAAGGAAATAAATTCAATTTGAATTTTGAATTATTATAGAGTTATCACCAAAATCATTAATAATAAACTTTCAGCTAACAATCTCTCCCTTTTTGATGATGACAAGCAAGAAAAAATATATTTTCAAAATTCAAATAATAATAAAGGATTTCGAAAGATACCTATAAACTTTATATGCTATTACTCATAGTTATGATTAGAAGGAGTCTTTCTTATGACAAGAGGTTATCATTTATGCATATCACAGATTTAAACTTTGCAAATTCAGTTCAACAATATTTCAATAGTTACCAGAGAATAAGGTAAATATATCATCAAAAGAAAATATATCATTGATTCTCCCCTTTTTTCATTGTCAAATAGTGGAGGGGCCTTCTAAATTAAGAGGGTCCTTCTAAACTAAGACGGTCCTTCCATAAAAGAACATATTAGAAGGAACCTGCTAATATCTGCAAAGAGAATTATTATAGAATCTTTATACAGAGTTAATATCAGAAAATCTGCACATACCAAGCTCTTTTCTTAATACACAACATCTATCTTTAGAGAGGGACTTAGTAAAGATATCAGCTACTTGATTTTCAGTTTTAACTTGCAAAAGATCAATGGTTCCTTCTAAAATATGATCTCTAAGAAAGTGATGTTTGATTTCTATATGCTTAGTCCTAGAATAATGCACATGATTTTTAAAGAGATGCCCTTGTATTGTCACATAGTATAGGAATATGATCAAATTTTAGAGAAAATCCTAGACTTGATGTTTCATCCATAAGATTTGAGCACAGCTAGTAGCTGTTATATATTCCGCTTCAGTTGTTGAAAGCAATATGCAATTTTGTTTCTTGTAAGAACTAGAAACTGGACATCCTCTAAGAAATTAGCAATGACCACTTGTGCTTTTCCTATAAACTTTATCACTTGCATAATCTACATCACAAAGGCCAACTATGTTAAAAGAATTAGTTTTTGGATATCATAATCTAAAGTCTATAGTTCTATGAAGATAGCAAAAGTTCCTTTTGACTGCTTAAAATTGGCTCTCTTTTGGGTTTAATTAAAAATGTGCTCAGAGACACATACTAAGCATAATATCTGGTCTTGAGCTTGTGAGATATAGTAGTGATCCAATTATTTCTCGGTACTTTGTCTCATCGGTAGATTTGCCTTCTTCGTCTTTATCAAGTTTAGTTTTAGAATACATAAGAGTACCCATCAGTTTGGCATTCTCAAAATGATATTTCTTGACGATTTCCTTTGTGTATTTGTCTTGACTGATGAAGATTCATTTTTTTTGCCTAATTTACAACCTAAGAAAGAAAGATAATTCTCCCATCGTACTCATTTCAAACTCCCCCTGCATTAAAGCTGAGAATTCTTCACAAAAGGATTGATTAGTAATACCAAATATTATGTCATCAATATATATTTGCATTAAGAGTAAATAGTTCTCCTTTTTCTTAATAAATAAGATTTTATCTACCTTTCCTCTTTCGAAGTTATTCTTAACCAGAAAGTTACTTAACCTCTCATACAATGCTTGAGGAGCCTACTTTAGACCATACAAGGCTTTAATCAACTCCATCACATAATCAGGATGGTTTTCATCTTCAAAAACTTGAGGTTGCTTAACAGACACTTCTTTGTTAATAAATCCATTTAAGAAGGCACTTTTAACATCCATTTGGAATAATTTAAAGTTTCTATAGCATGTAAACGCAAGTAAAATTCTAATCGATTCTAATATAGCAACAAGTGCATAAGTTTCAACAAGATTAGTACCTTTCTGTTGATTATAACCTTGAGCTACAAGTCTAGCTTTGTTTCTTACCACCTTAACATTTTCGTCAAGTTTGTTTCGAAAAACCCAACGAGTTCCAATGATTGACTTGTTTTGTGGATGAGGTATTAGATTCCAGACTTTGTTGAAACCCAATTTTCATCAGTAAGAGCCTTTACAATAGTCTTTGGTTCTAATTGTAAAATGAAAGCAACATAATTATTTTTGAAGGAAGATCTGGTTCTTAGAATTTCAGAAGGGTCTTCTAGAATGTATTGATGTCTATCTTGACCTCTCCATTCTCTTAGTGTTCTTCGTTGTATAGGCTTCTACTGAGATGAAGGAGCTTGCTCCGTCCTGGCTTCAGAAGGACCTTCTTGATCTTATGGTTCCAAAGATACTATAAGTGTAGTTTGAGTTTGTGATGCTTTTTTAGGAACCGAAGGATGCTCTTCATCTTCTAAATCAGCTATTGTTGTCGAGGGTAGAGCTTCATCAAATACCACATGTATTGATTCTTCTATCCTCTTTGTTCTTTTATTATAAACTCTGAATTCTTTGCTGGTAGTACTGTAACCCAGAAAAATAGCTTCATCTGATCTCACATCAAAATTTCCAAGCTTGTCCTTTCCATTGTTTAATACGAAACACTTGTAGCCAAATGCTCAAAAGTAAGCAACATTCAATTTTCTTCCTTTCCACAACTCATAGGGGGTCTTTTTGAGAATAGTTCTTATAAGGCTTCTGTTAAGTATGTAACAAGCAGTAGATACAACTTTTTCCGAATAACTATAAGGTAGATCACTTTCACACAGCATTGTCCTGGTCATATCAACAAGAGTCCTATTTTTTCTCTCAATAACTCCATTTTGCTGAGGATTCCTTGGGCATAAAAAATTACTAGTTATGCCATTTTCATTATAGAAATCTTCAAATTTTATTTTATCAAATTCTCCTCATGATTGCTTCGAATAGATGTAATGCAGTATCCTTTTTTAATCTGAATTTTTCTGCAAAAATTCTCAAAGACTTCAAAAGTATCATCCTTATTTGATAGAAAATAAACCTCCTTGTTTGATAGAAAATAAACCCATGTAAATCTAGAATAATCATCCACTATGAAAAAGCCATAGTGTTTACCACCAAAGTTTTGAGTCCTAGTAGGACCAAATAAATCCATATGTACAAGTTCAAGCGGTTAGTTAGTAGAAACAATATTTTTATAGAAGGAAAGCTACTTCTGATTTGATTTCCTTTTAAACAAGCATCACAAACTTGATTACTCTCAAACTTTAAGTTTGGTAGTCCTCTTACTAACCCATTTTTGGATAATTTTAATAGAATGCTCATGCTAGCATGTCCAAATCTTCTATGCCAAATAAATAAATCATTTTCTAATGAAATAAAACGCTTAACGTTTTGTGAAGAGATGTCTTCCAATTGAGCACAATATATATTATGATTTCTAGGACTAATAAATACAATGTTGTCATTAAGATCATCAATAATTTCACAATGGGATGCATAGAAAGTCACTCTATAACCCTTATCACATAATTGACTTATACTTCATAAGTTATGTTTCAAACCATCAACAAAAAGAACATTATCAATAGAAGCAAAATTGGAGTCACCAATTTTACCAATTCCAATAACTTTTGCCATGTTTTTTTCAGCAATACAACATTACCTCCTGCTTTCCTTTCAATATAGTTGAAATGTGATATTTTACCTGTCATGTGTCTCAAACAACCACTATCAACAATCCATTGATTTTCTTTTATCTCTGTTCTTAAATATATCTGCATAAAGTATTATCTCATTTTTAGGTACCTAAATTTTTCTAGGTCCTTTCAGGTTAGTAATGTTGGGCCCTGATTTTTATTTATTTATTTATTTATTTTTTGATTTAATTGTTTTATTATTTTTAGAGTTGAGTCATTAAATTTGCAAGTATGAATGGGGTATTGAAAGTTGAAATTGAAATTAGAATGAAGGGTTAGGATTAAGTTAGATTAAGTAGTAGTAGGCTTG
>JAOTBA010000002.1:16456196-16469343 GCA_025629845.1 Erythroxylum squamatum | reverse complement strand
TCCATTAATTTATGAACACAATTTCTCAAATCAATAAATATTAAGTCCAACAAATATGCAATTAAATTGACTTAACAGATTGGTTCGGCACTGATATGAAATACGAAAATGAAATGTGCTATGTCGTTGGGCAGTACGGAGTTGGTAATTACTTTAAGAGGCTTTCTGTTTCAACCAACATTTTGTGCTATGTTGTTAGGCAGTACGGAGTTAGTAATTACTTTCAGAGTCTTTGCTGTTTCAACCATCATTTTATTTATTTAGAAACAGGTTCTATACATGTCTCAACTCTTTTGTTTCAGGTTTCGAGTTTGATCTTATGGGACTACCTTCGTCCTAGTTGAAGTTTCCCTTGTCAATAGAGTACTAGCACATGTAATTTGAAGCACTTTATCACAGTGCGTATGAACTCTCCTTCTAATTCTAATTGTCACAACTACTGAATTTGAATCGACATCAGCTTTAAGCACAGCATAAAGCAAGGACAATGGCACCTACACTTCGTTATTTAAGATTTTAGATTCAAGAGCACTACCAGGTCAATTGATTTGAATGAAATCAACACTAAAAACCTTGAAACGATAACACAACTAAAAATTAGATGTAGTTAAAAAATTTTCAATCCTTCTTTCTACCTTAATTTTACCTTTTTAATACTAACTTTAGAGTTTTATTTGAAAGAAATAATATTAGATATTAATTTTTATTTTAATTTATGTATTTTGACATATCAGAAGACCAATATGAATAATCATCTTGAATCTGTAAGTATAGAAATTTTAAATCCAGCCGTGATCTTCTAAAGCTTTCAGACTCATTATAATTGACTTTTAGTATGCATGATGCTGAGCGGGATGGGCGATTACATTTATGTCAATCAACATATAGTAGATGATTTGTAAATTTTGTGTTTAGAAGGTTTAAATAACGTAAAAGAGAACTAAAATAGAAAAGAGAATCAAGGAAACTTGTATTTCTCATTCACAAATCCATTTTACACCAAGTGATTTTTCTTATTCATTACTTTCGCGGACTACTTGACCAGTGGAAGCACTCCATTTGTAAAAGTTTGTTTCTTCTGTCAAATTAGATGGAACCATATGTATTGCGAACTAAATAGTACTTCTATTCTACAGATCTTAAGGAGCACGGACACGGACACGGACACGGACACGCGACACGACACGAACACGGACACAGAGACACACCAATTTCTAAAATTTGGTGGACACGGACACGGCATATATATATATATTATACAATTTAGAATTAAGAAAAAATTCAGAATTCATAATATGATATATATTGATTGATGTGTTTCAAGACTTCCAATATCTTGATAGTTCATACATATTTTATACTTTATAAGCTCCTCTAAAAAAACATGGAGCATATATATGTACTCTTCGTGGGTGTCCATGTCAGACACGTGTACGGACACGTGCGTGCCCGACACGGATACATGTCCGACACGCGGACACAGCTCCATTTTACCGTGTCCGTGCTTCTTAGTACAGAATCACAATATAAGTAAAATGATCATGACTACGATTGAGGCCTCATGCCCAGAACGCAAGCAAATAAATTCAGGTTAGACATTTCTTGTATATTTAACAAAACAAAATAGATGAAGTACATGTATATAAGGGAACTACAACATGAAACACAAATACTTGGTCGCGTAAATCACAACCGGTTCAGTATTCCAACAGCTACCAAAAGCAAAAGCCAACTAGTACTTCCCTGCGCAGCGCCATTATAAAAGCCCCATTGATCATAAGGATCAGCTACGTACACACTCCCAGGTTCGTTGGTAAAATAAGCAAATCTTGGAGGTGGTGGTGTAAGAGGAGTGCAGCATATTGTCGTCGGAGGTGGTGGCGGTGGTGGTGTAAGAGGAGTGCAGCATGTTGTCGTCGGAGGTGGTGGCGGTGGTGGTGTAAGAGGAGTGGAGCATATTGTCGTCGGAGGTGGTGGCGGTGGTAACTGGGCACATGGGTTTCCACACGGACATGATCCACACCCTACTTTTGTATCTTGTTCTTGTGGCATCAACGTCTGGTCTAGCTTCTTGGTTAAGTTAGCACCAGCCGATACGTTAGATGAAATGATCAAAATGAGAAGCATCATAGGAAACATTTTATCCCTTTATTTAAGCAACTTGATGAACAAATGGACTCTTATCAAATTTGCATGAAGAGGGACTTATTTGGGACTCAAGAACTTGGGAGTTTCTCTGAACTGGAAGGACTGGAGTGTATAAAAGGGAACAGTTGGCGTGGTTACGTAGCTTCCAAATAACGCAGGGTCAAGTGACGAGCAACACTATATATGCAATGAGACTTTTTCACGTTGAACTCACCCTAAAAAGTTAATTTGAGAGGGAAGCTTTGTACATTATTATAAATAACTTAATATACTTACACTTGTCTGATGTGGAATTCTTGACACATCTTTCCTCAGCCTAAAATAGGATTGGACATCTGTTAGACATATTGAATAAAAGGACAGAACTAGACATCGCTTTAAACTATCGAGACAAACGAACTCTGATACTATATTGAAATACCTAACTTATCCCCAAAAAGTGCCCCATATTGAAAAAAGAGGGGAAAGAAAACTAACATATAAGTCTAGTGGGCTACTCCACCTATTGCCAATTGGTTTTAGAATAGAACCTCATTTGAGCTTATGTGTGGTCTTACTTTGCTTCTCGTATAGGCACGTAGGCCTCTGGCTAATTTCACATGGTATCAGAGCAGGTTTGGTCCGGATTATTAATTTTTCGGTTGTCCGTTTGAATGTACAGTTCCAGCAGCCCGGTTCAGTTACCATGTATTTATTTCAAGTGACAACTGGATGTTCAGTCCCGATTACACTTGAGAGAGAGTGTTGATAATATCCACATGTAAGTATTCTATATTAAAAAAAGAAAAAAAAATTAACATATAAATTTAGTGAACTACTTTATCAATCACTAATTAATTTTAAGATAAAACCTTGCTTGAATTTGTAGGTGGCCTAACTTTTCTTGACCCGCAGGCCCATTGCTAATTTGATGTTTCAAACGGTGTTCGTGATGCCCGAAAGCGAACTGCATGTGATGCTGAAATTGTAGGGACCATAGTTGCCGACACTTTAATAAGGTCTTGTTCTATATGCATTGAAGAGGTTAGGTGTGAAATTTAAAGACGAACCATATCGAGTTTTCTTTCGTCTCAACTATTAAAGTGCGGTAGCAGTAACAAGACTTTGTAGTTGACTTCTAACTTGGCTTAATCCTCACGTTCTGGGTTTATATGACAAAATTGGGGTTGAATTCTAATTGCGAAAACATTGAATTTACCACCTTTTAGGTAGACCTTTATTCTCCTTGGCTCGATTTTTTTGCGTTTTAAGGACAACTCGCGAGATTATCTAAGTTATGGTATAAGCTTAGACAAACATAGTTTCGGGCAAGAGAAATCGATACAAGTTCAATAAATCAAGGAGCCTCTTAATTTAAGCAAAATCCATCACTAAAATTAACCAATATCATATCTGAATTAATAGGTGATTTTAATTCAACTTAGTATTTAAGTGATACATCATCTTACTTTTTGCGTACATTATCAGTTACGCCATCGTATTGGTTTGGGGTTGCCTCAGATCAAAAAATCCCAGGACATGCAAGCTTCTGACAACAGTATGTAAAGTCAGTAGATGTGAAATATTTTGCTATTAGACACCTATATTTGTATGTGTGACATCTTCTGCGTCAAGGGATTTCACATATTTGTTAGGTTTATTTATTCAATCTTTTTTCTTTCTTTTTAATCAATCCCTATAGTCAAGTTAATTTGCCGTATAACCACTGGCCCTAAATTGAACAAATCCAGCTAATTGGTTAAGCTTCGACTTTCAAACCGTGTTTGCAAAAGCTGGCATGTGGATGTATTCCCACTTTGGCTTATAATTACCTTTTTTTTTCAAAAACATAAGGAAGTTTTCATTGGTACCCATTAAAGTTTGTTTGCATCTTTGTTATCATGTGATTAACTTTACTTAATTTAAAAACTAAGTGAGAAAAAGGGAAAAAGTATTACTCCCCAACGAACTAAGTACTAGCTAGCAGCTACTACTAGCTAGAATCTTGATGATCGTAAAAGTACATACGATGAATGGTAGTGTTTTGACTAGGGATGGCAATGGGTAGGGTTCGGTTCGGGTTTTACTCTATCCATATCCATATCTATTTTTTAATACTCAACCCATATCCATATCCATATCCATCGGTTTTTAAGATTTACTACCTATATCTAAATCCATTGGGTTGTTCGGGTTTTTGGATATCCATCGGGTTGTATAGCACATAAAAATATAACATCTAAATAGAAAATATAAAGAGTAGATTTTTGCGAACGCTCCAAATCAAAATTACTTTAATAATAATAAGTCAAGATTTTGATTTGTATGTATTAAAAAATCATAAAATTGGAATAATAAAAATCATAATATTTAGTACAAAGACAACATACATTTTTCACAATTTAGAACTGGAACAAAGATTGAAATAACTAAAGCTTCAAATTGTCTTTGCGTGAACTCCATAACATTCAAAACTCCATCTCCATATCATTTGCATTATTATCATTCTATAAGAAAATAAAATACGAAGAAAAAGGTGAGAACTGAGGAGTAAAGTAAAGATTTTAAAGTTGTTTCTTCTAAAAAAAATATTAATATTTTATTATATTTAACTATAAATATTCAAAAGAAAAGAAAAAATAGAGTTAATAAAAATGGGTAGGGTATAGTATTAATTGGTTCCAGTTATCACTAGACCCATATCCAAATCCATATTCACATCCATTTTTCAGCATCTATTTAAATCTATTTTTTAGCCTCCGTGTCTATTTTTTAGGGTCGGGTTTTGCGGATATTAATTGGGTTTATAACCCACAGCTATCCCTAAGTGGACCCATTATATTCAAATTTAAGAGGAATAATATGATGTATTCATGTGAAAACAATACTCTCGGTATGAGGATGAAATTAGGCCTTTCTCGGACACTTCCAAGAAAAATTCAAGAACAAAGATAAGCAATTAAATGAAGGCTTGCGTGGAGGCGAGTTTTACCAAACAAGCATGCACTGTCGCTCTCTATAATTAATTATGGCCAACATTGGTATACAAGACATCGAGACATTAAATATTAGTGAACCTAGTCAAAGTATGGAGTTAAAGCCCTCCCCAGTACCACAGGAAGAAGACTAGGTTGGCTAAAAGTCATGTTTCCCTTAAATATTCTGATGCGTAGTCCTTGCCTCTTCTAAATTCAATAGACATACCTTATGGTTCAGTAATTCCTCGCATATTCACATATATTTATCTTCTATATCTACCAAGATTTTCAATTTGTAGCCAAGAAGAAGCATTCCCGACTAGTTTAACATGGCAGGCGGTGGAGCTCCTGAAGGTACACCTATTCGATCTCTGCAAGAAACACCCACTTGGGCTCTCGCAACCGTCTGCTTCGTTTTCATCTCCATCTCCATTCTTATCGAGCACTTGATCCACCTTGTTGGCCAAGTATGTGTTGGTCATAGTTCATATTATACATATACGTTCAAGAGTCAGTGCTTTAATGATGTCTCCAAGTCTTCATCTATTATTAACAGTTTCTGTGATATGGGGCTTGGTTACTTTTACTGCAGTGGCTCAAGAAGCGTAGAAAGAATTCCTTATTTGAGGCTGTAGAGAAGCTCAAGTCAGGTGAGTTTGTGCTATATTTTGTAATGACCAGAACTTCCTACTCTAGTTGTTCGTTCAGATTGACCTTGTTTTGCCTTCTTAATCTTACAAATTGTTGATAGTTGCTAATGTTGATTGGTGGCAGTACTTATGATATTGGGGTTCATGTCTCTTATTCTCACCGTGACCGGAAAGTATATCATCAAAATCTGCGTATCCGACAAGGTGGCGAACACTATGCTCCCGTGCCACCGGAAGGCAACCACAGTTGCCAAAACATTGATACAGGAAAGAATTTTGGCAGCTGAGTCGTCGTCAGATTATTGTGGTGCTAAGGTACTTGTGCATATTCTTTTAAAGCTTTCCTCAAAATTTTCTTGTTAAACGTGCACCATTTTAATGGGTAATTAATGACTTTTTCCTCTCTCTTTTTTCCCCTGAAACAGGGCAAGGCATCTATAATTTCACAAGATGGGATCAACGAGCTGAGCATATTCATATTTGTTTTGGCGGTGACGCAAATTGTCTACAGTGTTATTACAATGGCCTTGGGAAGATTAAAGGTACTAACGTCTGACCTTCTGTCTATGATAATTCTCAGGGGGTCTTAGTTCACTGAGAATAATGGAAATAAGAATAGGAATAAATATAGTAAGAAATGGGAATAGAGTACAGCCAACAATAAATCTCATTCCTCTGATAATCTAAAAGAATAAAGTATTGCTAAAAATTGAGGAATGAAAGTGTTAACTTGTTAATTCCAAACATGAGTTTTCATTCCATACTCATACTTTTTTTCCCATAACCCCCAAACAAGTACCCCTTAATGTAATTACCACGTTTTCCCTTTATTCTTAGTAATCAAGTAATAGAAACAAGGTAGAGACTTGTGCAGCTAAACATGGGACAACTGAGTAGTTCAAGGATTACATAATTTGATAGTATAGATCCACAATGTTTATACAATTGACAGCTCTCTCTTATTTTAACCAACCATCATGTGTAACTTAACCAGCGGAACAAGATAAAAGTAAAATACCTTAATCTTGTATTATCGAATTATTATAATATGTATGGCTAACTTAAACAATATTGAACATGTTTGTGATTCTATGTTGAGCAGTTGAGCTAGCTTAAAGTGTAAAGAATTTCTGGTATATTATGGAGTCACTTAAAATATCTGATGGTAATTACCTTGATATTTTTTTAACAAAGAATAACACTAATGTTGTTAAACTTCTCAAATTTTGCATAATGTAAAAAGAATTCTCAACTAAAACACCGGCTCACATGAACGAGTTGACTTGTAATCTTTTGAATTCCATAACGATTGACTTTACAGCCGTCCAGAAGAGAAGGAGTCACCGAAAGGTACAAGGCTTGTGCAGTCTAATAAACTACTGGTCATACTATTTGATTGGACACTGGACTTGGACTTAGTCTAATAAAGTATGCGGTACTGGTTCCAGTCACTAGCCTGCATGGTTGAGTTCTCGAGGCGGAGAGGCTTCTATTTATTACCTGTAATCTTTTTCAACAGAAAGCAGAGACAATGTTAAACACCTAAACCTGAAGATGTGGTCCAGTTATTAAATATCCGCCACAAGATTTTCGTTGACTAATATTCTAGAAAATGCTGAAAAACAATACAGAATTTTGATTTTGGTTTTAACTTTTAACACATGATAATTGATTTATTTTCTTCTCTATTATATTTCATTATTTGAGTAGATGAAGCGTTGGGAAGCCTGGGAGGGTGAAACACAGACAGTGGAGTATCTTGCTGCAAATGGTACCAATAATTATACTTGCACTACTCGCTTTCTAAAAAAAAAAGACACCAACAAACCAATTTCGTAAAAATAGAATAAGGGTAGTTGGCAATTTTTAGAAAACTGATTAATTTGAGACTTTTTAGATACCCAATTGAATCAAAGGGCTCTCTTATAGTTCATCATTCATTCTTTGCAGATCCCAACAGGTTCAGATATACAAGACAAACAACATTTGCACGTCGACATATGAGCTTTTTTACGACCACACGGTTCTTATTGTGGATTGTAAGTGTAATCTCTACATAAATTCTCCAAGCAGTTGATACTTGATAAACCAGAGCTGAATGAAGTATTTGGTTCAGAAATGTTTCTTCAGGCAATTCTTTCATTCTGTGGCAAAAGTGGACTACCTCACTTTACGACATGGCTTCATAGCGGTGAGCATTTCTTAATTTATTATTAATGTATAAGATATTTCAAGTCATAACTTGAGAATATTGACTGGACATCTTTCAGGCCCACTTTTCGGGTAACAATTCCTTCAATTTCCAGAAATACATTCAACGATCCCTGGATGACGACTTCAAAGCTGTTGTGGGTATCAGGTATCTACTCAAACCAATTTATACTGCTTCAATAATTAAGGCAGATTAATCTTAGAACTATTATGGTTATTGTTTAATTAATTAATCAATCTCTTCCCAGTCCTTTCATGTGGCTATTTGTGGTCGTCTTCGAGCTTCTGGATGTGCATGGTCAGTAATTAAGTTTTACAGCTCTTTTTCTTTCTCAATCATGCATAACTATACAGTTCCAATACTGTTTGAATGGACTGTGGAAACGTGGAACCGCAGGTTGGAATGTGTATCTATGGGTGTCTTTTCTTCCACTGGTTGTAAGTAGTAACTCAAGATTCCAACTCTTCAATTAATAATTATGTTTTCTAAATCTAATTAGTCAGTATAAATTACAATTCATTTGTTGGGATTGCAGATAGTGCTTCTTCTCGGGGCCAAACTGGAAATGATCGTGGCTGAAATGGCTCTTGAACTTAAAGACCAGAGCTCAGTAATAAAAGGGGCACCTTTAGTTCAACCAAACGACGATCTCTTTTGGCTTAGTCGCCCCAAATTTGTTCTCACACTCATCCATTACACCTTGTTTGTGGTAATAATCTGATATTTCTCGCTAATTAATCGATCATTTTCACTCTAATTCATACAATTACGTGTCGGTAATGAGTTCTTTTTTTTATTTTTATCTTTTGTACATAGAACTCATTCGAGGTGGCATTCTTCGTCTGGATCACGGTATGGCTTCTGTTACCACTTTAATATTTAAGTGCATTTATTTGGACTTCAACATTCATAGCTAGCGAGTGAAAAGTTAATGTTGATTATCTCTGAATGATGCAGCTTCAATTTGGGATCAAGTCCTGCTACCATGAAAAGCCAGGGATTATTGCGATTAGGGTTGTCCTAGCGTAAGTGCCTTTCTTGTTGCAACCATTTAAATATAATAATGAAACCCATATCCTTCAACTTTACTAACATTATATATTTTCTTGAATTATATAAATTTGTACTCATATCTTTTCCAAATATTATAAATACAGATAAAAGAATACAAAAATGTGATAAGTAAGATTAAAATTTCATAACTCCATTAGAATACACAAAATTGACTGCAAGCATGTAATAAGTAATTTATAAAAAAATGATTTAACTTCTTTTATCAATCACTGGTCTGAGGTATCTGATAATTCATATCTACAGGGTGACAATCCAAGTCCTGTGCAGCTACATTACTCTTCCTCTTTACGCTCTAGTAACTCAGGTACATTATCCAAGTATATATACACGTATACATGCACAAGCTTGGTCATATTCGTAGCTGATATACATATGTAGCTCAAATACGAAGATGAAATAATTGAATTCCTAACAAATTACAGATGGGTTCACAATACAAGAGTGCAGTGTTGGAAGAGCAAACAGCAAGCATATTAAAGAAATGGCATGCCGAAGTGAAAAGGAAGAAGAAGAAGAACGAAATTTCACCATCGAACAGCTCTCACCCATCTCCCAGTCCCAGCACATCGCCTGCTTATTTCAGCTCTCATAATAACCACAACAGTCTTGGTTCTCCAACTTACTCCAACTTTCTCGACAGATCACCAACTTTCGCGCGAACCTATGATCTGTACCCATCTAATCAGAACGATGAACAAAGTCATGTAATTAGCCAAGGTATTGTCCCTTCTGCTGTCATTGAAATTAGTAGACCTGAGACCAACCCTCGAAGGGATTAAGGTTTCAAGAACAACACAAAAATTATATATGAAAGCAATTCTTTTAATCACGAGCAGATTAATTTATTATCATTTTAATGTACATTAAATAAAACTTTCGGTGCATAATATTGAAAGAAAAATGAAGCTTAGAAAGTGGAAGTACAGTATTGTATTGATTTTCTTATATATGTTGATTTAAATCCTGTCACTACAAGAAAAAGGGTGTTTATCGACGGAAATTACCGACGAAAAATGTTAACTTTTCATCGGTAATATAATTTCCCGAGGGTTTTAACCGACGGATACTTCCGTCGCTAAATCGGCCATCGGTAAATTGTGCTGATGGAATCTAGTTCCGTCGGTGTAGATACAAACGATTTATGATAAATCGTCTGTGAATGTGCAGTAAAAACGTAAACATATACCTACAGTTTGCCAATAACTGTCGGTAGATGATTCGGGTTTTTTTCGACGGATATCCTTATCCGTCAGTAAAACGTTTCTGTCGGTGTAGATACAGACGGTTTATGATAAACCGTCGGTGAATGTGCAGTAAAAACGTAAACATATATTGTCGGTTTACCACTAATCGTCGGTAAATATAACTTAATTTAGCGACGGAAGTATATTTCCGTCAGTAACGATTTTTCTTCTTGAAATGCAACCCCATTGTTTGCTGAGGTCACCTTTAACTCTCTGTAAATGACTTGTTGAATGCCAATTGTTTTTAAAATCTCGACGTCAAATTTGATTTTAATGTCAACAGCTATAAATTATCTATGCATAATTTTTTGATTTGTTTATATATTGATTTTGTTTATACAGAAAATTACTTAATCATATAAAGGAAAAGATTTCTTAACTGATAATAAAAACATTAAATTGTACATAAATTCAAACCAAATGACAACAATAATCTTATTGTCCTGGTGAGCGCGGTTGGTCTGAGTCTCTATCCCTCCTCCTCAATTGCTCCATGTCATTTTGGATCTTAGCTATTACGTCCATTAAGGTCTGCACTGTGCTCTCAAGGTGATGGATACATTCCACTGTCGATCGTGTAGTAGATGCTACTGTACTGGACATAGAGGACTGTGAATAACATGTGTTCCCAAATGTGTCTAGCCCGAAGATCCTTCCTCCACTGTCCCTACCACCCACTGCTTCAAAATATGCCTGGCTCTCATCAACAACTTGTTCTTCCTGAGACTGTCGTTGAATTATTTGTTGTATTTGGTCCTATTAGGAGGCAATGCTTATATTATAATTAGTAAGTGATAATTATTAAGAATGAATATTAAACCATGAATTTCACATACATTTAGTTTTCTACATCGACTGTTGACGAATGTCACACCGTCATGCTTCTTAGTGTGAGTATACAAAAACAACTGACGAGGTGTAGGTCTTATGCCCATAGACTTTTCCTACATAACAATACAATGTTCTAAGTTAAACTAGAATTTATAAAAATTTCGGCAGAGTTTCCTCTATTTTTATGATATTCCTCCTTGTTGAACAAAGAAAATAACTCACCACAACCGTACATGGCACCAAACATTTATACCATGATTATTATTCATCATCACAACATTCACAAATTAATTTAAATTGAAAAACAACAAAGTAAAAAATTAGAATATAAGTGTAATAGTTAGATACTTACAAGTCTCTCTGCATGCTCGTAATGGGTAATTGATCCTCCCATATGAACGGGAAGACTGTCCCCCCTGGGCCTCCACGTCTGTTGGTCGAGTTACGCCCTGATATGAACATTGCCTCAGGTGATGTCCAGTACTCCTGCCAACAACTTCATATGCCCTAAAAAATATAAGGCGGTCGTACACCAGCCTTGTGTATCGCACCAATAAAGTCGCAATAATGTATACGAGCTCGCCTCTCCCATAAACCATGTATAACCCCGTCGATACCAGAATCCCAGTAAAATTGTTTCTGAAATTAAAAGGAAAACATTCGAGTACTTATAATCTACTATTATTTATGTAATTAATGTATACAAATAAATGAAAAAAGGAAATTATTTCCATATTGTACCTCAAACTCTTGAAAGTAAAATGTCTTTGTGGCCTGAGAGATCTTCTTCCATACATAACCCCCAGGATCAATCCTCTCTTTAAATGTAGATGTCATATGTCTAGAACACGGTCCAGACAGAATTAACCTAATAGAAAAACACATAATTTTATGCCATTTGCAAAAATTATAAACATATATAGTGTTTCATGCGATGTCACTTACATCTTATTGACTATTTGATACATGTTCTTCCATCAAGTCCTTCAGCTCCAAGCTGGCGGTCATCTCCCTCATCCGCTATAGGGGTAGTGGATGATAGATTAGTAATGGATGGTGAAACATCAAGAGCAACAGGTGATGCTTCATTTGCAACTGGAAGCTTTGGAGGTGGAGGTGGTGATTATGTTATAACTGGAGACTGTGATGGTCCACCCTCACAGTAAGTACAACCGAACATGAGTCTGAACCTGGGCCGCATTACATCACGTTGTCTCTTTGGTCCTATATTTCTACCTGAAATTTATTGTTTAATGAATTTTGTAGAAACATAAGGATTTGAACTATTACAATGCTTTACAGAATAGTTATAATAGGTTATTGCGATTCGGTGAATATCATATTGAAGTACAAGCTTTGAATTCAATTACAAATATAATTGTTACAGTCATAGAACAATAATGTAATTAGTTTGAAGCTGAGTCTAATGTATTGCAGAGATAAATCACAATGATATAATTATTTAGCTGGATTCCAAGTGACACGAGAGTCGGTGAAGTTAAATGAGTCCCCGATGGCTGGATTCCCGAGAAGGATCCTGACATGTTCGAATACACCAATGGAAACAATGAAAGTTCTTCCCTCACGTGTAAGATTTTGAACACTTTCTTGCAACAGCGTTTTCACTATTACTAAACTTGTAGATGAAATGGTAGGAAACGGTTTACCTACAACGCAATTAGTATAGAACTAAGTTGTTATATTGTCAGATTAGATACTAGTTAAACGAACCTATCATGAAAACTCATATGTACGAGAATTGACAGATGAGCTTTGTGGAATTGGCAACTTTTCCAAAGCAACCGATGTAACACCCCATATTAGGGGTTAGGATATTAAGGAAATTCAGTACATTTTATACTTTGCATATGTGAATATTTGTTTATTTGTGCATAAGCATTTTGGACACATACAATAATTGTACATGCATTCATGACTTTTTCGGGTATAATTTATTTATAAATGCGATTAAAAATGCGAATTGTGGATTATTTGCATTAAAAATTTATTTGGAGAGTGTTATTATTATTT
>JAOTBA010000002.1:16435324-16447769 GCA_025629845.1 Erythroxylum squamatum | reverse complement strand
AATGTGCATTAATGAATACAAAATTGTGCAATATTGTGATATGTGTATGTATTGTATGTATAGAGGAGCACATTGAATGACCACATCCCGACATTGCTGGGACATTTAGGCAATAGCAGTTTGGAGCATACTGTGAGTAACCTAAGATGGTCTCACCATATTGTTTTGTACATTACTGACCTGTATTGCGATCTTATTGAATTGTACTAAATTGTATTGATTGTGTACTGGATTTCGGACAATATTTGTCCGAGGCATTTTGATGAATGAGAATGATGTTGAAAGTGCTACTTGAATGTGAATGCGTTTGCCTAAATGATTTTCTGATTCTCAACTGAAAGGTTGAATGTCAGACCTAGTCCGATGACCACTGCTACTGTGACTGTTATTGTAATTGATATTGTGATTGGTATACTATTATATTATATGCAAATGAAAGTGATTTAATTGTTGGCTAAATTGTGGCATGCACTTCATTCCAATGCATGTAATATAATGGAGTTATGACTGATGTGGCTACTGATACTGTTACTGATATGAGCTGTAAGCTCCCGCATATGTGGTTCGAGCCTATAGCTCGTTGTGTTCAATGAGTCACTGACTGACTGACTGAGCCTGATAATTCGGGATACTGTAAAAGCACACAGTCACAAAAAAAAAAAAAAACATGTCGCATCCGCATATAATATGAATTCATTGAATGATTTCCAAAGTTGTGTGAATTTTGTTATATGATTGAACTGTGTATTTGAGAAATGATTTATCTGATAGTATTTGATACTTGTTAAGTGGAGTTAAGCTATATGATTTACATGCTGTAATTGATCTCGTTTTATGATATGAGTGAACCATCGAGGATGGTTACTCTACTAAGTTCGCAAATCTCATCAAAATTGCACCGTTGCTTTTCAGGTTCGAGAGTGAGACGACGTAGCTTCTAAGACTCCATAGAAGCATATTTTGTGCAACTGTTACAGTCAGATTTGGCTCAGAGGTCAGTCAGCTGAGATTGAGGACTTAGCTTTTGTTTTCATGTTTATTGTATTTGGTGTGTACTGAGTTGTTTAAGCTCATAGGATAATGTTGTAAACCTTGGATGGTATTGTGTTGCATGAAACGATGTAAATTATGGATTTTGACTATTGTGATAACATTTTGAGTTTTTTTTTTAAAATGTGTGATTGATGGTTTAGTGTATGATGCCATGTTATGTATAGTGAAGGTAAGATAGTTAACATGTCATTTCTAACAGGCATGTACACGTGTACTTGGATGGATACGCGTGCATATGTCAGTTGGGAATGGGGTGTTACATCATGCAAATTCATTCTTAGTAAAGATGTGACATTTAATGAAAATGCATTATTTTCTTCTGGAAAAGATTCTGGTTCTTCTACTAGTCTAGGTGGTCAACAGGATACCATTGAGAAGGTGGAGCTAGAGGTGAGATCCTCAACTCCTCCCATTTTCAATGCTTCTAGTTCCTTCATTACTTAGTCTAGTGATGTTGATGACCTTCATGATGTCTCTAGTACCGTTACTCCTGTTCTGCCTCAATAGGAGCATTCTATCGCCTGAGATTGTCCAATGAGAATTATCTAGAAGCTCACTAGATACACTGATGATGATGACCATTTGGTTACTTATGCACTCTTAGTTGCACAAGAAATTCCTGAAGGTATTGAACCTTCCTCTTATTCTGAAGCTATTTCCTGTGTTGATTCATCTAAGTGGCTAGTGGCAATGAATGAAGAAATTGAAAGTCTCCATAAGAACGATACTTGGGATTTATGCGAGCTTCCTAAAGGTAAGCGAACATTGAGTTGTAAATGGATTTATAAAAAGAAAGATGGCATCCCCGGAGCTGAAGAAGCAAGGTGGAAAGCACGTTTAGTTTGTGATTTTAAACAAAAGAAAGGTATTGATTTTATTGAAAATTTCTCTCCTATTTTTTGTCATACCTCCATTCATGTGATTTTTTCTTTTATTACTCTATTTAATTTGGAGTTGGAGCAACTTGATGTGAAAAATACTTTTTTACATGGAGAACTCAAGGAAAAGATCTACATGAAACACCCCGAGGGTTTTGTTATTCTTAGTTAGGAGCATTGTGTTTGTCGCTTAAAGAAATCCCTTTATGGTCTTAAAAAAGCTCTAAGACAGTGGAACAAAAGGTTTGATACCTTTATGATCAGGCAAGCCTTTACCAAATGCCCATATGACAACTGCATCTATTTTTGACAATATGCAGATGGGTATTTCGTGCACTTGTTGATATATATCGATGACATGCTCATTGCTTCTCATGACAAGTTTTTAATCAATAATTTGAAATCTCAAGTAAAGAGTTTGAGATGAAAGGGAGTTGTTTCTAAACATAGAGATACAAAGGGATCGATAGGCTAGGAAGTTGTTTCAGTTTTAAAAGAACTATATCCAGAAACTTCTTGACGGATTCAACATGGACTCTTATAAGCTCGCTACTAATTTCAAGTTATCATCTGATCTTTGTTCAAAGATTGAGGAAGAAATAGAATGTATGTCAAATGTTCCATATTCTAATATTGTTGATAGTCTCATGTATGCCATGGTTTGCACTAGACTTGGTCTGGTATATGTAGCTCGCATGGTGAGCCGTTTTATGCATAATCCTCGCAAGGATCATTGCTTCTGATCTTGGCTTGGTGTTTGATAGGTGCAAGGGAACATCTAATAATGATGTTGATTTTGTGGTCTTTGATTACAGTGGTGACCTTAATAGACAGAGATCTCTCTCTAGTTACATTTTCACTTTATGTTCTGGTGTTATCAGTTGGAAAGCATCACTATAATATAACGAATTTGTTTACTACGGAGGTAGAGTACATTGCAACTACAGAAGGTGTGAAGGAGGCTACATAGTTGCGTGGTCTTATTATTGAGCTTGGTGTCACACATGATAATACTATTATGCTTTTAGATAGACAAAGTGTTATTCGTCTTACTAAGAATGATGCGTATCACTCTAAAACTAAGCATATTAAAGTATCAATATATCAGAGAAACTATTATTGCAAAGAAACTATTATTGCTAGAGAAATTGTTGTGAAGAAAGTTCACACATCTAACAATCCTATAGATATGTTGAGCAAGCTACTACCTATTGCTAAGTTCAACAATTGCTTGGACTTAGTTAGTGTTCGTAGAATTTGATTACCCTTCGAGGTTTTATATGGTGATGAGTAACTCGTCAAATTTGAGCCAAGATGGAGATTGTTGAGCATATGGCCCAAATTCTTCCACATCAACAATAAATTTGTGGCTACAAATGTTGGCTTATTTGCTAAGGATTTAAGATCAAACTTCTTAAGCTAAGCATTTAATGTTCCAATCATATGCATATTTTGGCAGCTGACTTTGTAAACAAATTGGCTTATGGTGCAAGGCAAAGGTGGTGAGAGGTTAAGCATTATAAATACATCTTGAGCCCCTCTTTCTTTCATGCATGCAAAGCCAAGGCCTTTAACAAAATTTGAGAGATTATTTTTACCAATGTTAGCTCAAATTTGTATTCACCTTTATTTTAAGAGAGAGTTTTGTTTTGTGAGATTATACACAAAAATTTATATCCTCGTTGTGCTTAGAGGATTTAATTTGTACTCTTCTCTGTTATAGTGATTTTTTCACTCATTGTCATCTGTGAAAGTAGGCCAACCTGAGTGAACCACGTAAATCCTTCTGGCTCATTTTTACTACTCTTCTTACCCAAATTTATTTTATTTCTTACTGATCTTGATCTTGATCCTGCTTCCACTATCGCCTTATATCATAACACTACCTTAAGCCTATCTCTATTTATGGAGCATGATTAGGCAGTCATTCCGGTATGTGATGTGTTTTGTGTATATTTGTTGACAAAATTTTCTTTCTATGACATAGTTTCCTTAAGGCCTTGCATACATAATATATAGCCAAAAACACAAGAAGTCATAATGTATAGAAAGTAACACAAAAACATATATAATTTTGTACAATATATCCACAAACTATAAGTTAGTGGGACTTATGAAATTGATAGTATGTATATGACATTATTGTACGATAAATAAAGAGATTATGATATTTGAATTATTGAAGTACAATATTGAGCCTTGACGATGTTATCACGTAACATTTAATTTCAAGAGTATTTAGCACATCTAATTCTATTTATGTTTCACTTTTTAAATTAAAAGTGCAAATGCTCCACTAGTAATTGAATTTTAATGGAGCCTTAATATTGATGAGTGTTACTACCTTCATAAATTATTGAACTAGTGAACTGATAATTGATAGTTGTAGGTTGCATGATATTTTAATAGGCATTTTAGTATGTTTTTAGTTGTTAATTAATTGATTCATGCATGTTTAGGTTTAAAATTGTGTTGGTTGTTTAGATATCTATGTTTTAAGTGTTATGTGGGTTAAAGCATACTACTGAGATTTAATTTTGTGTGTTTTAGGTGCTTTGACGTGTTTATTAGTGTTTGAGATCAAATACCAAAGAACGGAGAAGATTTGGAGAAACTCAGTGGAGCAAGGCCTAGGGCCACTTAGGCCATGATTGTGGCAGAAGCTTGTGGGACTGGGACTGCCACGATCATGGCCCCATCAGCCATGATCGTGATAGAGAGCAAAATTAAGTGCCACAATCATGGCTTGCGCGACAGTAGACGCGGGCCAACTTTTACAATACAACTTTTTGAGGGATATTTCAAACTTTTAGGCTCGAGTAAACCTTAATGTTTTCCCTAAACGGAAAAGATATAAATAGAAAAGAAAGAAAACCTAAAAGAGAGCTCCATTTCTACCATTTTGGGAAAAAGCCAAGGAAGAAGAAGAAGAGAGAGTAGGGGATCTACCTTGGGTGCTTCCACTTCCAATCCTTCAGGTTGTATTTTCTTCTTTCCATCTCTTATTTCTTTCATATGATGTATGAGATAGGATTGATGATGATGAACATTGATTAAAAGGTGTTCTAACTCTTCTTTAGGGATTTAGACTTGATTTAATGTTAATCTAGTTATTTTGTGTTAATTACTTTGGGTGTAGTGATTATTTGTTGTAATTGCATGCTTTGGAAATAAATCGAGAGAGTGAACCGAATGCAAAATGATTATGTTAGTTAATGAGAGTTAAATGACCTAATAGACCACGTAAATCATCAAATCGTTAATTATACGGAGAGAGATCTCGAGTGAAGACCGAGTTGTATATTAGAACATTTAAGAACTAATTAGGTTATGGCTTAATTGTTAATTGAGAGATTACAATTTTGGTAACTCAACTTAATTTGGGTTTATTAATTAGGGCTTAGTTATTATAACTTGAGAGAGGGTATTCCACTCTTCTATAGTCTAGAACCGACACCACATTAACACAAAAGTGACTAGGTTAACATTGATGATAGGATAAATCCCTTTCTCATAATTTGGTAATTTTTATTGTATGATTTCCCATTATTAATTTGTTGGTTCTCAATTTGATTCCTTATGTGTTAATTTTACAATTTAATTTTCAATCAATCCATATTTACGAAGTTAATTTTCTATTTATTTTTTATTTTCTTTTTAATAATCCTATTAGGCCTTAGATAACCTAGAATTAGATTAGTTCACCAACTTCTTGAGGGATCGACACCTTATATATTACATTCACGACCCGTGCTCTTGCAGTATATTGAGGGTTTTATAAGATCAAAACTTGCTCAACAAGTTTTTGACGTCACTACTAGGGAGTTGGTAGAATTAGTTGAATTCGTATAGTCTAAGGAATTTTCACCATTTCTTGTGATTGTGGTAACCAATCACAAGAAATTAATTAAAAATGAAGAAAGCAAGAAAGAAAAGAGGGAAGTTTAGGCATAAAGTAGAAGACACATTAATTTGGACATCACTAGGTAATAATGAGGAATCTGCAAAATTAAATGCCAAGAAGAGATAAAGAGAAATATGGTGGAGGAAATACATCAAGGAGAGCAAAGGACCCTTGTGGACTTCAATTAAGCACAATTTGGTCGAGTCATCATCCTTATTTGAACAAGTACCATTCGGGGTGGCATAATCACCCAAATTTCTGTGGTCTAACAATGTAAGGACTCACATGGGACATTAAGACCTATTAGGATTTTAGCAAGATGTGTCCAGTTCATAGGATTCTAAAGTAGACAAGATTATGGATACGCTGATGAACATGGAAGAGGCCCAGAAGAGACTGGAAGAGAAGTTTAAGCAACTAATGGTAGACCATGCCTCTTCTATTCACAACCTAGAGCTTCAAATGAGACAACTTTCTCGTAAATTTTGCAAGAGAAGTGTGGAAAACTATTTGAGCAATATTGAAGTACATCCAAGAGAGCAGTGTAAGTTTATCACAGTTAGGAGTGGGAAAAAGCTAGAAACATCACCGGAAAAAAAGATGAATCCTACTTTGTAGAAGACCAAGAGAAGAAGAAGTAGGGTGGCTCATTCAGGAAAAATGATGTGGTCGAATCTTTAAAGAAGCTAGAAGAAGAAAAACAAATGACAACGGACATAGAGCTTAAAGTAGATATGATGGTCTCTGTTTATGAAGTGAAAAAAGAAGAAGAGATGAGGGTGACTGAAGAAGAACAAGAACAGATCACCCTCTTATAGGACAAACTTCTAAATTCATTAAAAGATTTAGGGAGTTTCGTTATTCATTATTTTATTGACATTTTGTTAGTAAAAAGGATATTACTGAACTTAATTGATTTTTTTAATCTTATCAACATTGTCCTTCTAATATCTTCCAACGTGTAGCTTGTTTACAAGCTAAAAAGTTGAAATTGGGCAACACAGGTGGAAACAAGTCACTCATAATTGACCCCGAATAAGTTTCAAAAGATAGTAAGTCAAGCTAATGACCATAACTTAGCACATTTAGTAGTTAGCTTTAAATTGTTGTACTGTTAGATTTGTTTTAAATTCTATAAATAAATCTTAATGATTTGGAATGGGTGGGATTGGTAATTCTCTTAATCTCTTTGAATCAATTATAAGATAGGAAAGCAGTCTCAGTGTCAAGCGGATTTGTTTTCAACACCATTATCATCACCACCTCAATCACCATGACAAGTCTTTATGGTCTAACCCTTATCTTTTCATTTTTGTCTTTATTTTGTTCTTATGTTTTCATATCATTTTATTTTGATTCCCATTTTGTACATTATTTGTCCTTCTCACATTGAGGACAATACGTTGTCCAAGTGGGGGGAGGGTTGCATTGTATGCATCATATGTTTTATTTTGAGTGTGAATTTTGCATATTATACGTTAGTTTTGTTTTGTTTTGCATGATGTGACTTGTGTGAATGTAGCAATGGCTAGGACCTAACGAAATCGATTTAGCTTTGAACATAGTCTTTTGGGTTGCTAGGATTTATTAGCTTGTGAAATTAGTGTTTGAGGTTGCTTTAGTAAATATGTATGTCAATTAGGATATGATGTTAGTTCATTCACCCTAGGAATTTGACACATTCATTTGTAATTTTAGGTCAGTCAAATAAGTAGCATTGTTAGTATCTTTTCATGAGAACGATTAACTAGAAAAAAGAGGTAGGTAAGAAAATATTTAAAAAGTGTGTTTTTGTTTAATAAATAACTATTTCCTGGCCCTTTTTGAAAAAAGCTATGTTATAAATAGACCTAGTTGCCAATTAAGAATGTGATGTAGCTGAGTAACTGAGGGACATTCATCACAAATGTTTAATTTCACATCAAAAGGCTATAATGATATTTCAATTAAGTCGTTTAATAAAAACATGACTAGTTGAGGAATCGGGGGACATTCATCGTAAATGTTTGCCTTCGGATCAAAAGGCTAGGTTTATGTTAATGAAAATCAACAAAAATAGTGTGTTGTTTAATAAATTCTACCGATCTTTGTGAATAGCTTGAATTCTCATGAAAAGCTACTTAAGGATAGTTATAATTTTGATTGACCGAATAATTATCAATACGTATGTGCAAGTGGTGGGAGTGAATGAGTTTGACATCAAGGTCTTGATTGGTATGTATATTTAGTCTGAAGTGCTAGACAAAGATTTCATAGGTTAATAAGTTAGAATAACTTAAAGGATTGTGTTTGTAGTTAAATTTATTTCTTGAAGTTCAACATCATTATACCATTATTGCATATGTATGTGCTGTTGTTTGGTGTGTTTGTGTTTTGTTTGTTTTTTTTTTTCTTAAGGACAAACAAAAGTTCAATTGTTGTTATGTTGATAATTGTAGGTTGCCTGATGTTTTAGTAGGCATTTAGTATATTTTTAGTTGTTAATTAATTGATTCATGCATATTTAAGTTTAGAATTGTGTTAGTTAGTTAGATATTTATGTTTTTAGTGTTATGTGGGTTAGAGCATGCTATTGAGCTTTAATTTTATGTGTTTTAGGTGCTTTGATGTGTTTGAGATTAGATAACAAAGAATGGAGAAGATTTGGAGAAAGCTCAATGGAGCAAGGCCCAGGGCCACGATCATGATAGCAGACGTGGATCGACTTCTAAAAAGCAAATTTTTTAGGGATATTTTAGACTTTTGGGCTCGGATAAACCTTAATGTTTGCCTTAAATAGAAAAGAAGGAAGACCTAAAAGAGAGCTCCATTTATGCCACTTTGGGAAAAATTCAAGGAAGAAGAAGAAGAGAGAAGAGAAGAAGGGGATTTACCTTAGGTGTTTCCACTTCTAAATCTTCAAGTTGTATTTTCTTTTTTACATCTCTTATTTCTTTCATATGATGTATTAGATAGGATTGATGATGATGAACCTTGATTCAAGGATGTTCTAACTCTTCTTTAGGGATTTAGACTTGATTCAATGTTAAACTAGCAGTTTTTGTGTTAATTACTTTAGGTATGGTGATTATTTGTTGTAATTGCATACTTCGGTAATAAATCGAGAGAGTGAACTGAATGCAAAATGATTAGGTTGGCTAATGAGAGTTAAATGACCTAATAGACCACGCAAATAATCAAATTGGTAATTATACAAAGAGAGATCTCGTGTAAGGACCGGTTGTTTATCAGGTTGTTTATTAGAACCCTTAAGAACTGATTAGGTTGTGGGCTGATTATTAATCAAGAGATTACATGTTCTGTAACTCAACTTAACTAGGGTCTATTAATTAGGACTTAGTGATTATAACTCAAGAGAGAGTAATCCACCCTTCGATAGTCTAGAACCGACACCATATTAACACAAAAGTGACTAGGTTAGCATTGATGATAGGATAAATCCCCTCCTCATAATTTGTTAATTTTTCTTATGTGATTTCCTATTATTAATTTTGGTTGTGCTCAATTTGATTCCTTATGTGTTAATTTTACAATTTTATTTTCAATAAATCCATATTCACGAATTCAATTTTCTGTTTAGTTTTTATTTTCTTTTTAATAATCCTATTAGGCCTTTAAATGACTTAGAATTAAATTAGATTACCAACTCCTCGAGAGATCGAAACCTCATATACTACATTCATAACCCATGCACTTGCAGTATATCGAGGGTTTTAATCTTTTAAAACTTGCTCAACAATAATTTTCTATTTTCACTCATTTTATATTCAAAGTATATGTGCATACCACTTAAAATTGTAACTTTATATGTTTATTTCTCACCTGTTTTTAGTGTCCTCTAATTTTTCATTTACCTTCAATTCAAGAAACTTTAATACGTAATATAATTTCTATAACATAATATGGTAATTAAAAATGTGATGCAATTGGTATTAATTTTGTTTGATAATTCATTATAAATAATAATTTTTGTATATTTAAATAACACAAATCAAAGTATGAGTTATAAACTAATGATAGAGGGAACTTAAGAGTGAAAACAAAAAGAGGGAAGTAAGATCTCAAATAGACATATGAATAGATAATGTGAAGGATTGTCATAGAATTGAGGTTTTCTAAGTAGCCCACTATTAGCCTAATTTAACTTAGATTTCAGATCAAGTTAGATTTTTTTTGTTCATTTCATGTTTTGGAGTTTGAGGTCGGCTCAGTCTGAAGTCCAAACTATCTTATTTATTTATAAGTGAAATGACATCGTATGCTAGGAAAAATAGCATCTTTTTAATAAACACAATCACACTTGTCTTTGCCAGTTAACTTTATTGTAGTTTAATAGAATTTAAATTTTCCTTTAGTCCTCCTTACCTCCTTATCTTACTCCTTAATGGTTAGCACTATTCCTCCTTTTCTCCTCCACTCTTTGTCCTCTACTCCTTGTCCCTTGCTCTTTTGTCCGACTACTCCTAGTTTATGATCACCTGCCATAGTCATTGCTCCTCTACACATGCGGTTCCACCTAACTCTACTCTCCTTTGCATCAAGTAAGTGGTAATTGATGTTTTGTTTTGATGTTTGATCCCCTAATAAACTTGTTGTATCATAAAAAGAATTAGAAGGATAGGTAGCATATGTTTATTAATTGTTCAGTTTTCTTATTGTACATAATTAAAATTGCATATGCCATCTTTTCATCTAAAGGTCTTTTAGTCTTTTTTGTGCAGTTGCATGTAGTGGGATATAATATTTATAAGTACTTTAAGTAAAGATTGTTTTCATATATTTCTTCTTTCTAATGCACCATAAAAATACCAATAAAATGTATAAAATCATACATCTACTTCATTTAGATAATAAATCAAGGATAGGGAGTCACATGCAAATATGCTAAATTTTATACAGAGACTAGGAGTACAAACATGATAAAAACATAAATGCTAAGACTTCTAATACATCCACAAGTTCTTGCCAACATGTAATAGTTAGAAAATCAATCAAAAACTATTATGCTACAACTTTTAAGTTATTTTATATTACCAGTTTTTCTTTCTTAAGACTTTTTAGCGATTATAAAAAGCTTAGTGATAATCATGCATAACTTCAAAGTTAAATCCTGGCATTAGAAATGTAACACCCTAAATTGAGCTGTTTTTCTTTTTCTTTTGGACAGCAAGGTGAAGACAACTTGGAACAGATTTCTTGGCTATTTAGTGTAAGAATTAGGTGTGGTTTTTGTACAGAACTTTAGCTAGGGTTAAGACCAAAATACAAAGAAATTTGAAGCAATTTTGGTGGAGAAAGTTGAGGGAATCAGCAGAGACATTGCTGCTGGAATTTGCTCCATCATCATGCTATGTGTTAGCTCTCCACTTCAACACCACTTCTATTTTCTTCAGGTATACCTGTATGCCTTGTCCAGACACAATATGACCCAAGAATGCTACTTGATCAAGCCAAAATTTACACTTACTAAACTTAGCATACAACTGTTTCTCCCTTATTATCTGTAGAACCAAGAGAAGAAGTTCAGAATGATCTTCTCTATAATTAGAATACACCAAAATGTCATCAATAAAAACAATCACAAAATGATCTAAAAAAGGTTGAAATGCCTTATTCATTAAGGTCATAAAAGCTATTGGGGCATTAGTCAACCCAAATGGCATCACTAAAAACTCGAAGTGCCCATATCTCGTTCTAAAGGCACTCTTTGGTATATCAGCCTTAGCTATCTTCAACTGATAGTACCCTGATCTCAAGTTTAACTTTGTAAATACCTAAGCTTCCTATAATTGATCAAGCAAGTCATTTATCCTTGGTAAAGGATACTTATTCTTCACTGTCACCCGATTCAACTACCTGTAATCAATACACAGCCTCAATGTCCCATCCTTCTTCTTCACAAGCAGCACTGGAGCTCCACAAGGTGATACACTGGGTCTGATGAAACCCTTATCCAACAACTCTTGCAATTGGCCCTTAAGCTCCTTTAGTTCCATAAGTGCCATCCTATATGGAGGAATTGATACCTGGAGCAAGGTCAATCGTGAACTCCGTTTCTTTTTTTGGGGATAACCCTGGTAACTCACTGGGAAACATGTCTGAAAAATTCCTAACAACCGGAATATCATGAACTATCTTCCCAGTACGGGTGTCAGTCACGTAGGCTAAATAAGCCTCACATCCAGTTCGGATCAACATCAAGGCATGCATCGAGGAAATCAACCTAGCTGGCACTACTTAACTAATAACTCGAAACACTGCTCTCGGCTGACTAAGGGATTCAATGATCATCTCCTTAGTATAGCAGTTCATCGCCTATGAGTAGTGAGCCAATCCATGCCTAGAATAATATCTATCTCCTTCAACTGTAATATTATCAAGTCAACCTTTAACTCTTCCTGATCGATTCGTATAATACACTCTTTACATATTTTTGCAATTATTGTAGTACTTGAAGTAAATCACTTGTTAATATAGAAATCACGTATAATATGTAAAATAAACAAGAAAGGGGGTTGAATTGTGTTAAATTGTTTAAGATATTAATCTTTAAAATCTTCTTGATTTTCTTTACAAATTCAGATGATTACAAAAACAATTCACTTAATTT
>JAOTBA010000002.1:16381553-16397402 GCA_025629845.1 Erythroxylum squamatum | reverse complement strand
TTCACTGTCCTGATTTTAATGACATCAGTCTCAAATACCGATTTATTTCGGTGTACCAGGTAAACTAGATACCGGGTGTTACAATGTACATCTTTGGCTATATAATTTTACTTTAGAGAAATTTCTTATTGCATGTATATTTTACCTCTAGTAAATTTATTGCATGTTGTTTGAAAGATGTGAAACTTTACTCCCTTTTTTCCATTGTTAAGTATAAGATTTCCCTTAGCAACAATATTAACTACCCCACTATTAGCCAAGAAAAGTCTCCCTAAGATTATAGGAACCCCAACGTTGTACTTAATATCTATTATAAGAATTTCAGTTGAAAAGATGAATTTTCCTACTTTCACAGATAGTTTCCATTAGCTAGAGTGACACATTTATCACCTTAAGGTGTCATATACCTAACTTCTCAAAAATAGACAAAGGAATTATATTTATACTAACAATAAAGTCACATAAACATTTAATTGGTTTTGCATCACCAAATTCACAACGGAAAGTGAAAGTTTAATCATTCATATCACATAACTACATCCACAATCAATTTTGGAAAAGGGATATGTATCTTATAGATAAGCCTTATTGAGGTTGGTAAAGTGGATGCATATCTGTCGCTTCCTACTTTCATTCTTTACCATTCCCACATTTGGAAGCCATTCAAATAATCACACTTCTAATATAAATTAACCCCATAACAACTTGTATACCTCCTCCTCTATGACAAGCTACCTCTCCAAGGTAAATATTCTTTGTATTTTGTTTAACATGTTTAAATATGAGTTAAATTTTAATTTGTGAATTTCTACCTACAGATCAATCCCCCTTACATCTTCATGTCGATAAGCAAAGATGTCCTTATACTCCATTAATAAAGTCTCAATAGATGCCCCTCAAATTTCTCTCCTTTCGTCACCATCTTCATAATTCATGAATCTTTTATATCTAAGTCTACTACCTCTCATACCAATTCCATTCTTTACTCCTTCCTTAGCTATTATTAACCAATCTAATAGATGTCGCCACTTTTATCAGCCTTTAAGGACGTGATGTAATACTGTCAAACTTCTTATAAGTTCCCATAAACCTCATCTATTCTACTGTTCATTTAAAACTTCATTAAAAATTGATAGGGTGATAGAATAGAGTTAAAGAAACATAAAGAAGGTCTTTCCAAGATGGAATTGTAGGCTAAAGGCATATCCATAATATGAAACTCTATAAATATAGTAGTCTTTTATATTCCTAGATTTATTAGTAGGATATCTTCTCTATTATATGGGCTTTATCCTCCTTTAAACTCCAATAAAGGTGCCATGCAAGTCCCACTTGTGCATTATTAAACCCTAGAGTCATGAAAGCATAATAATAAAAAGATGTTGACAAAGGTGCCATTATTTATAAAGACCTTGTCACTTCATAATTGGTAAGGGTTTTTATAATTACCATCACATCAATATTAAAGTAGCCAGCTCAAGATCTTCATCCTCAAAACTAATTCTATCAGCTTATGCTTTCTCTTTATTTCATTCACATTATTAAAAAAATATCTAGCTTGTGTTATAGCTTCTTCATCTAGTTTTACTCACCCTTAAGTCCTATACCTAGTATTAACCAAGACCTAGTATCACATAAACTTATAGTCCCATCATTGTAATTTTCATCAATAAATTGCTAAATATAACTTCTCTTCAATAATGAATCGATGAGCTTCAGTAAATCTTATCATTAATTAGTCTCATTTCTATAATCTCTTTGAAAGTGAAAAAACTTGTTTGATTAGGGTTGCTCAACCAAAGCTTTCGGGAACTTATGACATTCTTGCTTTTGATGCAATTGATTATATTGCTTAAAGAGGTGTTTAACTACAGTAACGATGCACTATCAAGTTTACTCATTTTCTTGCTTTCTTCCATATGATATTTTCCTTAATCATCTCCTACAAGATGGTTGCACTATAATCTCTCTTCCTTCCTTGTCTCTTAGTCCTCTAAATATTCTCTCTATTAACTTTGGGATCCTTCCTTATCCCTTAGTCCTATAAAAAACCTCTTTATTCACTCTAGGGAACATTATGTTTCCTCTAAAGCACTAAACCTTTTGTGTGCCCTTGCACTTTTTCAAAGATATATAGTATACCTTGTTCATCAAAAGATACTTCTATATGTTTTGGTGGTGGTACAAATATTTTTCAACTTTATATTCAAATTCAGATATAACATTTAAATGGCCTTTATAATAAATTTGTGAGTATACTGCCTAACATTTTCTCTTTATCCCTTCACCACACCAAAAAGAGTATAGGAGTCATTGTGTTTCCTATTGTTGCTAATGAAGTAAACCTTAAACTTAGACTTAAGCTACCTGAAACTTAATATTGAGCCCCTCAAGATGGCTTAGTACCAACTCTTGACTACTCTTACCAAAACAGAAGAAAATCCTATACACTTCAACACCTTTTGAAGCTACTTAGATATCCATTATCTCCCGATACTTTATGACATAATCAATGGGATTTGTAATGCTACTATAGTTTGAAAGAATGATACCAAATATTGCTGTCAAATCTCGTAAAGTTTCTTCATAATATAACAAACATGTTTCACAGTGAAATTCAAAATCTTAGGGCTTGTTTGTTCCATTTTTATTTTTTGTTTTCAAATTCATCTAAAAAAATGTTTATTTGAGTTTGTTTTGGTTGTTTCTTTTGGTTTTCATTTCTTCCCGTTTTAAAAAATTATGAAAACCATAAAAATAGTTTTTGTTTTCTATTTCTATTTTTTCAAAATCTGATTTACTATCAACTAAATATATATTATTTAATCATTTAATATATTAGTTATTAATAAGAAATATGAATAATTTAATGTAATATTATATATTTAATTAACTAAAATTAATTATTAATATGAATTATGAATAATTTAAATTTACTTAATAAATTTATTTAGTTGTTATGATTAAATTAAATAAACTTAATTAATAATTATAATTAAATTTAAATATCTTCAAAATATATAAATTTTAAATAAAATTATATTTAATAATTAAAATATATTTAAAATAAGTATTAATTTTAGATAAAAGGTATTTTTAAATTATTTTGATAAAATAAAATATTTTTATTTATAATTTATTAATAAATTTTATATAAGAAATGAAAATAAATTTATTTAACTAAAAATAATTTATCTTTAAGTTTTATCTAATATATAATTATTATCAGTGTGCATTAATATTAACGGCTCAACAAATTTTTAAATTTATTTAAACGTTAAAATTTAAAAACTACGAAAGAATAACAGGAATAGAAGTCACTTACGGAAACGCCTTTTTTCCAGGGTTGGGCACCCTGTTCCGGTTAGGGTGTTTCAACCATGTTCTACTTAATCTGATTTATATATTTGTATGGCCCTACATAAATGTGTGGATAAAGTTTAATAGAACGTAGCTGGAACTGATTAACTGAAACAGAGGATCTTATTTTCTTCTCTTTTTTTTTTGACAGCAAACCAACTCCAAAGTACCATAATATCAATCAGGAAGCAACCGTTAATTGGTTTTTGGATGGATTTTTTCAGTTTTGACTTGTCTGATTTTTCTTTATCTGGAAGGGTGACCATAATTTGTTATATGCATACACCTTGCGATTGGGATTGATTGGCTGTCTGGTTATCAACTTAAATGTTTGAAATAGACTTAGATTGAAATTTCGTTTTCAAATTTAGATCCACACTGATTCTGCAAGTGGATAAAATCTGTTATCAAACAGAGTAGCCCAACCCATTCGATAGGTCATATTGCTAGATTTGTCATTATCCGGTGAACCCATTCCCTGTAATCGGATCCCTTTATCTCTTGTCAATTTCTGGATACTTTTTCAAATTCCTGAACATGTATCAGTGATCACTAAATCAATACTGATGCCATCCTAAATTTATCATTTTCATCATCAATACCCAAGTAATTTTCTTTTCTCCATGGCCTATCGATCTGTCAAGCCAATACTTCTATCAGTTACATTGCCAAAAAGAAGAGAATATTGATGGTAGATAATCATTTTGCGTAATAACATAAAAGCATCCCGGAATTAATGCCGAAATTGAATTGCATAAATTTTAGTGCCGCATGCCTGAGATCACAAGTAATAGTTTGCCACTGGGTAAGCCATACTTGTGCTACACTGGAACTACTGATTTGTATATCTTACAAAGAGAATCTAGAGCTAAAAATTGCAGATGGTCACAAAAATACCTTGCCATATTACCGTGCAGTGATTCCAAACCGTAACAACTTATAAAATCCTGTACACTAGTGCTATTTATCACTTCTTGACTGATAACGAGAGTCCGCAGCTAGATGAATTCCATCATCATCTGGAACAAAGCTCACACGCTTCTGCATTTCAATTGAAGAAAGGAAACATTCAGAGCTTCTATTTCTGAAAAATTGAAGTACTTGAGAATTTGGCTCAGTATTTGATGATAAAAAATATCAATTAAGAATTCGAAGCTTTAAATGTCACGTACGTACTATTAATTTTGTGATTATATTGGGTTTGCACAATATCAGAAAGCATATATATTAATCTAAATTATAACTTATTATAGTTAGCTCAAGGCGAATGGAAGTAACCAGAACACCAATTAATATTATCTAATATCAACTCCCACGCATGGACCTTCACTTGTACAAGAAACAGTAGTACCAAACAGAAATGGTATGGCCTACCAGATAACAAAAATGGTGGCACTAATTATGATTCTAAACCATAGAGCAAAGCTTCCTTTTCGTTAAGTCGTCACAAAATAGCAGATGGTAGTTGTAACGGCAGAGAAAAAATGAGTATTTTACAGTGAATGTGACCCACTAGAGCCAACGATACATGAAAATGGTCAATAATTAGATCTAAGTGCAGAAGTTAGGAAGCACGTCATTTTCATTTCAGTTTGCGCTCTTACCTACGAACAATGGCTAATTCCTGCCCGGAATGGTTTCTAGTTTAAGGTTTGAAACAAAGAAAGCTGCTAAAAATTGGCTGCGGATAGACCTGACCTAACCATTTAATTTGTTCAAAGAAGTAAAACCAGTTGTTAATGTAGTTAAAACAATAATCTGTTGATCAATTTGAAGATAATGCAATATCCAGAAATATAGAAAGCATGGTAGTTATTCTTGATTTGGGCGGTAGTTGAACACTCGACAACGATTTGCCGTACACTTACACGATAAAATAAGTTATTTAATTATTTAACCTGGTTTCGGCGACAAGTCGTAGAGCCAGTTCATATAAATAACCGTAAAAGGGATGATCGCTCCAAATGGAAGCTTATCCCTTACTTGACTCCGTCATATTACATTAACATGTAATTTGAGTCCCTCATGTTACGTCTAAAGATTTCCTCGAATAGAATTATAAAATTTTAAAAACAATAGATAAGAATACTGCAAACAAAGTAAGGAGATATTTCTCCCATCCCCTCCGGAAGCTACTTTACTGACTTTCAATGATTTCAACACCAATATTCTTTATGCCTTCAATATCGAACCATGGAAAACGTTTCAATACCAAATTGTTAATTGATTCCACAAAATCTGTAGCTTGATCTGATAAACACATACATCCTACCAACAGATATATCATGCAGAAATTGAACACAGATCTCAAGAAAGACATACCTTATGAGGCTTAAAATTCTCCGCTATGCCACCATTCTCCGGTTTCCACTGCCCACCACCAGAAACGCGATCGGAACTCTCCATGAAAAGATCAATGATCTTCTCAGCCACTTCTCCGTCATCTTTGCTCTCTTCCACCAACTTCATCACTTGCCCTCTAGGTAGCCGTATTTTCACCCGCACCGGTCCGGCGGCGCTTTCACCATTTGGCCCACTGTCGACCGTCGGACCTGACGGTGGCCTAATAACCGAAAGATCTGATACTGTTCTTCTGGAGAGCATCAGGCATTCGAGCCTGTCTTTAGCACTCATGTGAATACCTGACCTAACCCTTCTCGTTCTAGGCTCCTTCGCTTCAGGAAACTTGGGCAATTCAACAAGGAAGTATATTTTCTTGCGCTTCAATTCCTGTTCTGGCTCTAAAGGTTTAGCCCGAATGCCAAAATGCTTGACGGCATCGGAATCTAGCAGAACATACCCTGGATAGTCCTTAACTACGTCTAACACCCTCGCCGGAGTCTTTACCTTGAATGTTTCGCCATTAATCTTCATGACCTTGGGTCTCTTTCCTCCTCCAATGCTGTTTCCCATTGTGTATTTTCAGTAACTTTGCCAATAGGATGTATAAGAATATATCATCCTTTATATAAGGTGGCTGAAATAGGTGGGTATCAAGGAGTTCACAACAGTAACAGTTGGAAAAGTATTTGTGCGGTGTGAATCCGAGGAGATTCTGTTTTTTTGTAAATTTTCAAGAAAGTCATAATGGACAGCGTGAAAATAAAAGTTCGGAGTTGGGGATAACTGGAATTCATTCGGAAAACCCTCTTGGCGATAGAAAAAAATGAGAGAATCATTTCATAAAAAACATTCCAATTCGGCAAAAAGGAGATGCTTGTGCACCTTTTGATCTTCAATTATGATTCTTTACCCATCTTTTCATGCAAAAGCAGGACATTGGTGGGGACTAACCTTAGTCATGCAGTCTTGGATCACTTTAGAAACGGATAAATCTAAGATCAGTAGCTTACGCGTAAGACGTGTGCAATATACATATCCATAGGAGCGGCCACCGTCACAAAATGGAATTTCATATCCTCAGTCAAATATTACTCAATCTCATTTTATCTTATAAAATCTCAGTCATTTATTTTATGAGACTCACCACGCAGTGGCGAATCTACAATGAGAGTACTGCCTCCAATAGATTTCTTTTTTTAAAAATTATTTTTTAAGTTTTGCCCCCGTAAAAAAAATAAAATTTTACTCATATTAAAATTTTGCCCCAATTAAAAATAAAATTTTATCCCCATTAAAAATAAATTTTTAATTTGCCCCCACTCAAAAAAATTTCTGGATCCTCCCCTACACCTACGCAAGATCTATGCAGAACCTACATAAATCTCATATAATCTAAATTTATTTTAAACATAGTATAAATAACAAAGGTACTTGTGTTATAATCTTCAAAAAAAAAAAAGGTACCTGTGTTATATCATACTTTAAGAATTTATAGAAAATACTAATATCACAATTTAAAAAGTCATACCATTGACAAAATATATTCAAGAAAACAAATCAAATGAATGTTCAGTTACTAAAAGATATGACAGAATCTTTTGTTGGTTAACAGTAAATTAATGATGATTAAGGTCTCATGGTAATTTATTTCAATTAAATAACATAATATATACTAAATAATCACTGTTTGTGATTATTTTCAAATTATTTAAATGGTTCAAATATAATTTATTTCAATTAAATAACATAATGTATACTAAATAATCACTGTTTTGTGATTATTTTCAAATTATTTAAATGGTTCAAAATATATTTGAACCATATAGTAGATAGAACTTTCCTGATATTTATTTTTACGATTTCAGAAATATACCCTCTCAAAATCATGACTTTGAAAATATTGCTATTATAAAATTAATCAGGTCAATTTTTTTCCTGACAGTAAGACTAGACACTCGGAGGCATCAGCAGTTAACGTTCCTTAGAGAATCGTCACAATTCTTCTATTTTTTAATATATTTGGTGGTATTTTGACAGGGTAAATTTGAATTTTTGAACAATTGTAATAAAAAAATAACAACAAAGTTAACTTAAGAGATCTAGTTAGGGTTTTAGGTATCAATTTAGAGGTACGTTAATTCAATTATGGTATTAGACCAATTTAATTTATGTTGTTAATATTAAATTATATAAAATTTTAAGTAACAAACAAACACTCGATCCGATCCGACATTATTATTTGAACATATATATATATATATATAAGTCTCTTTGACGTACAAGTTTCGTTCTAACTGTGAATTTGAAACTTGTACGTCTAAGAGAGTCCAACAAATTATTTCGCACAAAACCATCAGAACTTTGGAGTAAATCATGATGGTGCATTTGGGATGTATATATAGAGCATAAAGAGCGTACCAATATATTTTGCTTCTGGATTTGGATTGTTAAGAGAAGAAATGTGAAGGAACAAAACAAAGAGGCCTAAGGCCTTAAGAAAGCAATAGAAGTAGCATCATTAAGAAGAAACTGACGAAGTCCTAACCCTGGAGACTCCCAAATAGACAGAAATGTGAAAGGTATCTCTTAAAAGAAAAGATGGTAATGTCAAAACAAATCCATTAACAATCACAAGCGGCGGAAATGTCGGCAACAAAGTCTACGACACTCCTGCGACTCGATTGTCAAAATATTGAATTGTGTAGTCTATATTACAAGCTATTGGATTAAGTGGCTTCTCTTGGTAATATCATAGATTATTCTCAATGTAACGAAGCAAATTAATAACGAGAAAGAATGGATCAACTTCTTTCGAAATTTTTGTTATGCGGAATATTAAAGATCCTGTTGCCCAATAATACTATCAGTTATATCTAGTTAATGTGTTTTCTTGAATAAACTATTCCACATTTGAAATATAAATTATATGAAAAATCAAAAATTATTTTTATTGTTACAGAAAAATGTTGCAGGGCAGCATTTATTATTTATAATTCAAACAAGTGAGCTATAGTCAATTATAGGTAAGCCTAATTGTTAGTGATTTGAGTAGATTTATATTCGATGCAGGAATGTATGTCGTTTATGTATTTGTGCCTGCTTCATCTTCCCCTTAAATCAACATTATATTACTAGCAAGACCTCTAAAGAATATTCTAAAATAAAACCAGAATTCATTCCTTAAGAATATATAAGTAGCATTAACATTTTTTAAGTTGAAAAAAATATTAATTGGTATCAAAAGAGTAGAAGGAATAAAAACGTAAAGCCATAAATGAAGTCAAAACAGGATAAAATAACTGATTTCAAGCGATTGGGATATATATCTGCATAGGTTTAGCCATCTTGAGGGACAATGTGACTCACAAGTTTACAACTAAAATTTGTTTCCACTAGATGTTTTATTCTATTCTTAATCTATAACTTCCTTCTGACAACTGACCATTAAAAAGAAGAAATTTTAGACACATTGTAACTATTATAGGCCAATTTGTACGAAGGAATTATATTATTGATGTGTTTGAAATTTTTTTAACATGATTGGTTAGTGATAAATTACATTTGTGTTTGATTTAAATAATAAAGTCCTTTATGTACTCACTAACATTTAAACAAAAAGGCTTTAGGCAACGACATGGTTGTAATAGTTTAAAAATATATTGCTAAAAATTAATATAACGCAATAGTTTTTAAAGTATTACCTTTAATAATATTAAAAAGTAACGATAATAATAATTTGTTGCTACATATAAGAAAAGGCAACAAAATTAAAAAAATGGTTGCAACAAAGTCTTATATATATGCAACATCTAAGAATTGTTGCTATATTTCTAGTCATCTATTTATTAAAGGGAATTTACTATTTATTTAGCTATTTACTAATGTATAGAATATGTCTATCAAAATCTAATTCCTAATGTCATTGCCAACTTCTACTCCTCCGTCTCTATTTAGCTGCACCGGACGACAGTTTGCACCCGATGAAGAAGGCCAAGTCGTAGGGCATCAATGCCTACTTGCCCCTCAACAACAAAAACGGGCTAAACCACCACATTGCTGGGTCCAATGCTATATTGGACCCTATGGCTCTATACGATAACTCAAAGCACGACCATGACAGCGAATCTCATACTGCTACTAACTTGTCTAACAAAAAGGCCACTCAGCTTCCTCAACCTCCAAAGAAGCTTGTAATTAAGCTCGTTAAAGGTGCAATCTTAACGTTTACGTCAAAAATCTGACTCTAATTTGACATTTTCCATTTGGGTTTTGTCATTTTAGAGATTTTATTATTCTAGGGTTTTTCTCTTCGGATGGATTTTGATTTGGAAAAGATATCAAGTATGTCAATTGAGAAATTTGTTGAATTTTGGATCTGTTGCTTATTGCATTATTTAATTGCTTTCTTTTTAGTGATAAGTTGTTTTAAATTGATCCGAAACACTGAAAATTCTTCCATTTATTAGGAGCTTACTATTGCCAAGTTCTTATAAAGTTTTTATTTCTCATTTATGCATTCTTTGCATACTCGTGTTAGGTTAACCCTGTTTTAAGTTCAAGTGGCTAAAACTGTAGCTAAACAAGGGTTTTGCTGAACTGCTTTATATATATATCTGCAATTTGGATGATTACAATTAGAAAGTATTAATGGCATGACGTGATCATAAGCTTGCAATATACTATTCCCCATTTTTATTTTTTTTCGCTATGGTTTATTTTCTACCATCTCTATAAATATTTCTCATCCCATGTTGTGATGTGTATGTTTATGGTAATTTGATCATAAAATAACTCTTAACGAAGTTAAATTGTAACTGATGATTGATCTTTTATTCAACATTGATAAGAGCTTTTCAATGGAGTAGATATTTGACAGAATTTTGATATGTAAGGTGCATTCTTAGGAAAGAAAATATAGAAAAGATCAATTTTGTTATTTAGATGCATTCTTAGGAAAGAAAAAATACAAAAAGATTGACTTGATTAGGAGGTAATTTTAGTGATTATTTTATTTAAGAGGTCTATTATTTTCTCCCTTACTTCACTATTTTCTATGTGTTTTAGAAGTGTTTTCCTAAGTGAAAAAATACAAGCTGCAAATTGCAAGAAAATTTGACCTGAGAAAAGTTCTCAAAATTCTGTTTTGAATTAATAAAAAGGCAACAATATAGATTGTACTTCCCTCACATCTTCTTTGAATCATCTCTATATTATACATGTCTTATTGTTAAGTGTTAACTTGCTTTTTTGATCTGCAGTTGTTGGAGATACTAATGAACAATATTGGTGAATGTTTTCATCAATAGGTGATCGATACAGGAGTTCTACCCGTTCTTGCGAAGAAAGGAAAGAAAAACATGGCAACATTTCCCCTCTTCGAAATTTTTGGAGTGTCCATAGGTCTCATCTCAATGTTACGAATACCGTACCAGACTTGGTATCGGATTGGATTCTAGTACAGTACTATATCAGTACCGATTAATATCGGGTACCGCTTCGAGCAATTTTTTAAATTTATAAAATAGTTCATAATTTTTTAAAAAATTTGCAGAATAATCCTTCAATATTGTACTGTATAATTTAAACCAACCTTGTCTCAAAAAATTATAATAATAGATATTTAAAATAACAAAATTTTATTTATTTTCTTAATATTATTTTAACATATTTTACATATAAATAATAACCACAATTAATATAAAAAGATTATTTTATCATCATGAAAATATAAAATTAAGAATAATACAAAGTATTTAAAATATTATAATTTTATCATATAATAAATAATAATTACATCAAAATATCAAATAAAAAGAATAATTAGTATCAATAATAAAATATAATTTCTATCTTAATATTTAATTTTCAATAATAAAAAATATTTTTTTATCTTAATATGTAATTGTTATTAATAATAAAATATTTTTATATTTATATTAACAATTTTAAAAAGAAATACAAAAATTTTAGGCCTCTTAATTTTCATTTTAACATATTTTTAATTAATCTTTGTAGAAAAAATATAACTATTATTCACTATATGAATTTAAATATTATATTATTAATAATAAAAAGAGATGATGATGTAGAAGAGAGAGAGTGAGAGACTGAGAGAAAAAATAAAGAGAGGAGAAGAAGGTAGCAGAGTCGGTTGGGGGAAAGGGAGTTTTTAAAAAATTTTCATTTTCTTGCAAAAATGCTCCTAATTTTTTTTAAAATTTTTTATGTTGGCCGCTATATGGTCGGTATTGCAACTACCAGCAGTACCGGCCGGTATTAGGTGAAACAGGCCAGTACAGGCCGGTATTGAAAATACCAGCGAAACAGGCCGATATTTAAACCAGTACTAAAACATCTTATTTTGTACCATTTTCTAACTGATACAGAACGAAATTTGTTACAATGTCTCGTCTTATGAAAATATTGTTGTATTTCTTTCTCTTTTTTTAAAAAACTCTCAGATAGACTTACTAGTATGAAAGAGGATATTTCTTCTTCTTCATGCCATACAAACATCTATTAGAGGTGCCACTGGAAAATTTCCTCAATATTACTCTACATATTGTAAATTAATGGTAATGTATGCATCAATTTGACATTATTTGGTGGCTATGGGAGTGAATAATATCTTCTACAACATATCTAAACTCCCAACTCATGGTGTTGATATCGTTTGATGCTTAATTTGTCTGATATTTAACCAACAATGTTAATACTTTGTATATGGCACAATCCTAAAAGTAATTAACAATTTGATTATAGTTATTGGCATTATGTTGCAATCTATATTTAGTGTGGGCGAAGTGTAAAATATATCATAAAAGGGTAAATTCCTTATTATTGAAAGTAAAGATCTACTATAATGATTAGATGACGTGAATTTCATTCAAACTACACTTGTATTCCCTTTTTAAGAGAAATGTGTAGCTAACTAAGGTTATATTTTTCATTAACTTGGATGTTTTCATGGATCATATGCAATGACGTAGCTAGATGGAGCCCAAGGGGGTCCCTGGGCCCCCCAAAATTTTTTAAAAAATAAATATTATATATAGATATATATATAAAAATGATGTTATTTAAGAGTTGGGCCCCCCTAAAATTTAAAAAATTAAACATTGGGCCCTCCTACCTTACATGTCTGGCTACGTCCCTGATCATATGTATTGATAGCATAGTTATAGTGCAATCTCTTAACTTTTCAAATTAACTTGTGTCTTATTATACTGAAGGGTGTAGGAGTACGATTTCCTCAAAGTCCATCTGAAGTTCCAAAGCCACCTAACATCCTGGCTTGTAGTCCTACATGAAATGGAAGTCATAAAAGGACACTTAATGGGAAAATTGTTATCTTTACACGAGTCTATTACTCCACAACTAGGGCCTGAAGTTGTTCCTGAATCTAGGTATCTTTTCTAAAATGACTTTCTCATATTATAATTACACATATTTAACTTACCATTTCTAGCAAGACTTGCCAATACTCTAATTAAGCTTCTAGACATTTCAATAGAAACTCAAATACTGTAGTATGCGAAAATCAAACATCTTCTTTCATAATTGTTGCTTAATTGGTTCTAGATAAATATACGTGAGTTTTACATGGATATAAAATATTAATTGTTTATTACTTCAAACCGTTAATTTTTGCTAAGCATCTTCATCCTCTTCAAATTTATGAGTGTTAAGCATTCTTGTCAAATCATCTTTTAAATACACCACAAAGTTGCAGGAATGAATAAATATAGCAAACAAGAAAACAAACAATGAAGCCATATTAAAAATTTGTTACACTTAATTAGTACATGGCGCACTTATGACGTGCAATTTGTATTCCACCCTTAGGCCATGTTTTCCCATCATACAAACTTTCTGGATATAATAATATCTAGCGTATGAAATGACGCAGCTTTCTTTGCTGCAATTGCTGCTTGTAAGATATGTTCCTTGTTGCAAAAAGTTAAAGCCTTTTATCCCCTCTTTATAGCTCTTGTTGGCTTAATTTTTTCTTTCTCAAAATTTCTAAATAGTCTACATTGTAGGTTTATTCTTTATGTACTTATATAACAGTTAGTTAGAGTATTAAATAGTTGTATTTAGTTTGTAGTTTTGCTTACTAAAATTTTCCATTTTCAAGTCTGTAGTTTTTCTTGTAGTATTTTTCAGAAGGTGAGTAAAGCACTATAACTTTTAAAATAAGTCCTTGATGATATTGATTTTGAGAATTTTGAAGTACATTTTCAAAAAACCATTTCTCTCTCCCTCTCTTTTATTGTTCCTTTTCCTATTTTTTTAGTCTTATAATTCTCATTACTTATTAATTATGAGTGAATAGATGCCCTCCTTTTGCTCACTTTAATTCTCATTGCTCACTTTGCTCCCAGTCAATCAAGAAATGAATCTTCTATTCCTCCAAACCGTATTAACATAAGGATTATCAGTTGACAAATTTTCTTAATTCACTATTGTTGTACATCATCTTATTATCTTTTTTGTTGAGATTAATTTCTTATGTTCATGCTTTCTAAATTTGTTCATAAAAAGAATTGAATTATTGTACCAATATTTTTTGGACTATATTATTTGTTTTGATTAAACTGAGGTCATAATAAAGTAGTTAGTATTTCTTTTTTAGATATATCAACCTGTTTATAAGCACAATTGTTTTACAATTATAATCTACTTCTTGTTTCTTTTTCTTCCTTTTTTTTAGGAAGGTGATGATTAGGAGTAGATAAGGAGGCACTTGGTGAAGGATTTTGGAGTGCCCGTACATATTGGTTTTGTTTAGTAGATAGATTAATTCACTTATATTCTATATGAAATGGAGGAGGATAATATAGGTTAATGTTTTAGCTAGTGAAATTTTGATTTTGTACTTTGAATATGTTAAAGGTTGAATTTTACAAGTCCTTATAGACTATATAACATATATAAATGTAGCTTTTTGGTTGTTTACATTTGATTGTACGTATGTAATTAAGACATACATTAATGTATATGTATTACTTTTAATATATATATATATATATATAGATGTTGCCTACTTAATGACAAGAGTTTATTTTTACATTAAAATATTATTGGTAATGAAGGAATAAACTGTTGCTTTTAATTTGTTGTTACAAATTGTTCTATAAAAAAAGTTCACTTTATTGCCATATAAAGAATTAAATTGTTGCAAATACTATTCAACATTGTTGCTATAGGTTGAAACAATTATGTTGCCTTAGAAAGAACTTGAAGTAACATTATTCAAAATGTTATTATATTCATTCAACATTGTTGCTATAGCTTGAAGTTGTTTTATTGCCTTAGTAAAAATTTTAAGCAACATTATTCATTTTGTTGCCTAATACCTATAGCACTGCCACTCTATTTAATGGTATGAATTTTGTTACCTTAATAAAAAGGCAACAATAATAATACTTATAGTTACACTTTTGTTTGTTGCCTATAGCTCTTTTTGTTATAGTGATTAATTAAAAATTTTGTCTAAAGATATTGTCCACTATGATTGAGAACTCTCTTAAATGTTAAAACTAATTAATGCTAACTATTTCTATTTTTAATTACTGTAACTTTTGCACCCCCAAGAATTCCTTACGTATTTAAAATTTAGTAATTTATAAGTCTCATTCAAGTAATGACTCATACGCTCCTCCTATTTTTCGTCGATTACCATCATGGTTATTACCATGACGGTAATTCCGTTAATTTCTATAGGTTCAAATGTTCTACACGAACCTCGCTACACTACAGATATCACATACATGTTTCTGATCATATATGTGAGATGTTATTGTCAATAAGTATTCATAAAAATATGAGTACTTATTATAATCATTTGATTTAAGTCAGGCTCCAATTGTTTGACGTCAGGGCCCAATTGTAACAAATTATACCAAATCAATTTAAGTTATAATTAACAGTACGTCATTCATCCAAATGTTAGAATTTGTGTTTTATTGAGCACAAAATATATAGAAATACAAAAAAAATAAATCAAGAGCCAAAAACTGTAGAAAAAATCAAATCACTAACCTCTAAGGAAATGCAGACAATCTCCCGTGAAGTACGTGAAGGTAGATGATGCTGATATAGCAACACTGAAAACCAACAACACAATTGTTCATACTATCAATA
>JAOTBA010000002.1:16352585-16371779 GCA_025629845.1 Erythroxylum squamatum | reverse complement strand
AATTTTCTCACCAATTTCTTTCTCATTTAAAATCATTTTAATATTTCAAATTTTCACCAAAAGTTCGGGGTCCAACACCTAACCTCCTGCCGGTCCAACCGGCCCGAGTACTGACTGTGATACCACTTGTAACATCCCAGATCACCCGCTTACAGATATTGTCCGCTTTGAGCCTTGGCCCAGCCAAGCCCTCATGGTTTTGCTTTTCCCGAGGCCTTTCCAGGAGGTCACCCATCCTATAACTACTCTCACCCAAGCACATTTAATCTCAGAGTTCCGATGAGCCAGCATAGGATGTTGGGCCCTATGGGGGGTGAAGAGTGTGAGATCCCACATCGGTTGGAGTGGGGAACGAAGTACACCTTATAAGGGTATGGGTACCTCTCCATCATAGACACGTTCTCCTGAGCGAGTGTGCGAGAGGAACAAAACCTTGATAGCTAGGCCAAAAGAGAACAATATCTGGATGAGTGGGTGGTGATACTAGATGTCAACCCAACCCTAAAAGACGCGTTTTCCATGGCCTAATCCACCGGATCCTATCGAAACTTCGAGGTTAAATGTGCTTAGGTGAGAGTAGTTCCAGGATGGGTGACCTCCTGGGAAGGCCTCGGGAAAAGCAAAACCGTGAGGGCTTGGCTAGGCCAAGGTCTAAAGCGGACAATATCTGTAAGCGGGTAATCTGAGATGTTACAAGTGGTATCAGAGCTGGTACCCGAACCGTTGTACCAGCTAGGCTGGGCCCCAAAGAGGGCTGGGCCTTAACGGGGGTGGAGAGTGTGAGATCCCACATCGGTTAAAGAGGGGAAAAAAGTACGCCTTATAAGGGTACAGATACCTCTTCCTTGTAGACGCGTTTTTCATGGCCTAATGCACCAGATCCCATCAGAAATCTGAGGTTAAATGTGCTTAGGTGAGAGTAGTTCTAGGATGGGTAACCTCCTAGGAAGGCCTCGGGAAAAGCAAAACCGTGAGGGCTTGGCTGGGCTAAGGCCCAAAGTGGACAATATCTATAAGCGGGTGATCTGGGATGTTACATGGTATTCCTAGTACAAACTTAAATCTTTACTCTTTCAAATCATCTTCTTCATTTTGCTCCTCATTATCTATGTCATCGGTTCAAACCTTGCTTTTTAAATCACTTAGGATTTTAGACCTAACAATAGTTATGTTAGTAGATGAAGATGCAAATTTAACATCAAGCAATTTGGTGTGTAGATTAAGGTTGGATTTTAATTACCTATGGATACCTTATGACATTGTGGACATATTTCTTCCAAAAGGAAGTAAGTAGAGGTAGTGTTATAAAGCTGATATATGTTGGAAAATTGAGAATGTTATAGCACACAAAGGTTTTCAAAAGGATGAGAGGCTTGAGCCTAAGAATAGGTGGGTTCAAAGGATGAGGAACTTAAATTTTTGTGGCATTTTTTTTAGTGAAGATGCATTTTTTGAAGTTAAGACCGTGCTTGATGAGCGTGCAGCTAGATGGGGATTGAAGAAATAAGAGGACCAAAGCTCAAATGTTTAAAGACTGAAGGGTCACGATTGAAACATAAAACTAAACCAAGTAAGAATGTGATCAAAACCAATAGTGAGGACGCAATCTTTTCTTAACACACCGCTAAGAAGTCGTTGAACTAGAACTTGCATCATCATCATCTTCTTCATCGTTGTGACCACCACTACCAGAACCAGTAGCGAGAATCAGGAACAAAAGACATGAGCTTGCAAGGATCAAACCATCAAAACTAAGCCAAAGATGAGGAGAAGTGGACTTGGAAGTGACAAAGTATTAGTTATAGCAAATATATTTAATGGCAAAGAATGCAAAAGAGAGGCATTGTGAGAGTTGGACTCCACGAACAACAGGGAGAGGAAGGAATTTGTAAAGAAATGACATGAGGCTTGTAGCACCGAGGATAAGGAGGGTGGAGGCATTTCTTTACATCTTTTCCACTTAAACAGTCCCATGAACAATAATGGAAGTCTAAAGTAAGAGTAACTTATCACACACAAGAGAAGTGAAAGAAAACAAAAATAACAAAGAATTTGAATTACCAATTTATTTTCAATTATGCTACAGTAAATGTGAGATTCTTTAAAGGAGTTCGTTAAATGGTTGTTTTAGGAGATGAAGATGATTGGAAGAGCAGGCAATGAAGGTGGTCGGTTTTTTCGTTGATCTCTAGTTGCAGAGAAATCTTTGGAGGCAAGTAACAAGAATAACCCAAAAGAAAATGAAGCATAAAATATGAAAACAAACAGGAAAATTGTATACTTAGAGAAATCTAAGCACAGAAGACATAGGAGATGCTGAAAATGCTAAAGACGGTCCAAAGAAACCATATTTGATATTGTTTTTCTAAACAAAAAAACCTATTTTAAAAATATACAAAAATGTGATTTTTATGTTTTCGTAAACTTGCTATGGTTTTCTTATTTTTAAAAACAAAAAATGGAAACAAGTCTTAACCAAACACGTTTTAAGCATCTTTTTCTTTTTTTACGAAACAACAACAAAAAACCAAAGAAAAAAAACCAAACAGCCCCTAACATTAGATTTCTTTTTCATTCCCAATCATGCTTTTAATATAGTTTTTAATTTGATCCTTTAATATCTTGTCATGATATATTTAAGTTTCTATAAAGTATTTGATATGAGTATTTTAATTTAATTATGAAAATATTGATTTTTTATCATTGTGACTGAATGAAAATTTTCAACACCTATATAGGAGATCTATGGTAAGTATAATTACCATACGCTTGTTGGGCTTGAAACAAGTTTGTTTAACCTACATAAATAATATGAAAACACATATAATTCTACTATTTCATGTCTATCTCGGAATTGCTAACGTATAATATTTGTTACGAAAACCTTCTCAAGTAACATCAATATGTTCGTTATACTTATTTGGCCAATTGTAAAAGATTAGATTGTTTTATCCTGAAGTTTTATTCCAAGTAATTGAAATCAATTTTCTCTTGAGTTTCCTATTCAGTCATAACTATTATGATTGATGCTTCTGCTATGTACTTCAAAATCCATTATGACAATCAATAGTTGCATTTTCTCATACATCAATAGTTGCATTTTCTCATACTTATCTATATTAGTTTATATTCTATAGTCAATCGATTTATTGTGTATGTAATTATTTAAAGTCAATCTTTATTTTATATATATTTAGATGTATATGATAAAGTCCATAGGATAAATGTACAATGTAAATGAAATTATGATGAGATTATAATTATGAGACTTATATTACGTTTATGTTTTATTCCTAAATTGCTCTTAGTAAATGTTCTATTAATATTGAACACTAATAAAGTGTAAAAAACTAGCACATATTATATTTCTTCTTTATGAAGGAAGTAGTCAATCTTATAGACTAAAGTATGAAGATACTTAAACAAACATGTGGGTACTTATTAGACAATAAGTTATTTGGAACATTACTTGTATGTCTATAAAAATTCTCATTGTGATGATTGTATAAGTGATCTTTTGACCTAAGATCTCTAAAGTATCTCATATAGGGATTGTTATGTTTTGATGCTACATATGACCTATTCTAGTCAAGAGTAGTTCAATCGATAATTATTAGATATAACATAAACTATATAGAGATAATTGAGTGATCAATATAAGATTCATTGCCCTAAAGTGATTAAGAAGAATGTTCCATTTTTCTTGATCAATATAATTTAGGAAATCTTTATCCAAGATGGAATGACACTTTATAAAATAATTTACAAATGTCATTAATTAGATTCAATTACTAATGGTAGAGAACTATTATGATTAGACTCAAATAGAATAGACATCATTTTCATGTTCTATGTCTAAGCAAAACATTGTATAATGAAAAAATTGAATTATACGAAAAAATATGCACAAAAAGGTTAGTAAAAACTATAACTTTCCTAAATATTTAGGTGGTCATGATTCATTGCTAAACATCAATCTTGATTTATGGATATAAATTATTTAATTAAAGAAATAAAGATAAATTAAAGGAGTTTAATTTATCGAATTCTAAATATAATTTAAGGTTATAATTTATATCCATTACCATTAAAGGACCTAATAGGTCACACACAAAGAATGAGTTGAACAAAGAAAAGATGCTTCAAATTGGACTTGATTATAAAGTTTAAGAAACTTTAAAATCAAATATAAAATTTTTAATAAATAAGGACCAATATAAGATATTTAATCTTTATCGAGCAAAATTAGAATTTAATTAGAATTAATTCTAATTCTAATTAAAGTTTAATTGAAATTAGAATTTTGTTTCAATTAAATTACTAAAAGGTCAAAGCCCCATTATAAAGATGTTTAGACTCCAACATAGCTAACACTTCTTGCCTAACTCTCTTTATAATAGTTGTAGAGTTCTCTCAACATGTTTTGTAGATACCACTAGAGGTCAGATTTGTGTACCACCAAGTCGATTTTAGAAACTGTTTGAAGGAAATTACAAAAAACTAAAAAAGCTTCATAATAATGTACAAAGTATAATTCATTCTTTATTATATTTTATGTTTTAATCATTTTATAGAATTTTAAGTTATCTGACCTTTCAGAATGGCCTAATTGTTAAATTTTAAAAAAGGGAGTTCCTCTCAATTAGAATAAGTAAGAAATATAATTTTTTGAAAATTGTTTTCAATTAAATTTCAATTAAAAGAGTCTACATAATTGGAACTAATTTCTAATTGAAATTAAATTTCTATCTAAAATAGGAATTTAATTTATTTAGTAATCAATGGGCTTAATCTAATTTAATTATCTAAGGAGTTGAAAATAGTATTTTATATTATGAAGATCAATAACTATAATCAAACAACGCTTGATGTTTTTATGCACATAATTTGATTATATGTGCGCAAATGCATGTGTTAATATATGTTTGATATATTATGTATGTTGCATTGCATGTTTTATATGTATGATTTTATTATATATACTTTTTTATTTGATGAGGCGAATAAAATTAAATCTCTCTTTAAATTATTAAGTATAAGTTTTGAACATTATGGTTTCCGTCCATTGTTATAGGAATAAACCAGAGTTCTATTTCTTTTAAGCTTATTGAGCAACTTAAGATCACTTTAACTGGAATATGTTTAGTTTTATTTAACTGAATCTATGTGAATTCGATGAGTAAAAATTATGATCATGTGAATTTAGAGGCTGGGATAGGAATAATATATAACATATGTTTACGAAAAAATTTATCACCTGGTGGATCTAGGAGTCATATGAGATATGAATGATAAAGTTGTTATCTACCCAATTTAAGTTTAGTTAGTTTGTTGAGCAAACTTATGATCAACTAAATTTAAATTAGATCCTAGTTTACTGTAGAGATTTAAGTAATTTTTTTGAATTGTAGTAACTGCTATTATTTTGAACAAATAGTGGGAGCAACTAAATACATGATTAAAGTCCTAATCTTATTCAGTAGTAATGACATATAACCAATACTCATTTTTCTTACATTTATATTTTATTTTAAGTAAAAACTACCCTTGGTTAGTATAATTGATACTAAGTTAATGAACTTAATTTCTTGGACATATGTTTGGTTTAAAAAGAGTTATCAAAGATAAAAAAAGTTGTATATCCATTATGTGATTTTGTTATTATCCCAATTGAAGATTTATGAAGCTACAGAGATATTTCAATATCATCTAGATGACAAAATATAATGAAATTTAAGTTGACTAATATCTTATAAACTTTAATGACAACATGTAAGATATATGTATAATGCAAGAGGTTGTATAAAGTAGAGTTGAAAGATATAGTATGTTGATGAAATTGTTTCGTTTAATTTAATATACTAAAAGCATGAATGTAGACTACAATTAAAGGCTTTTCTATATTATGACAATATTTATCATAAGAAAAAAATGATTGCATAATTTTTCTTGCCAATATGTGATATGATAAAGATCATGTATATATTTATAATTCATGCGTTTAAGCATACAATACTAAAATTGTATTTAACATTACTATAATGTTCAAGGAATGATAAGAAACAAATTATTAAGTAGAAGTAACTGATCCAAGTTTATATAAATAATTTGTATATGTTGGACAAAAGGAGACTTATACTTAATATCAGTGGCAAGAATTCAAAGTTGGATAATCGAGACTCTCTTTTTATTCCATGTTGGTTAAATCAATATGATGAGAACCATAAAGTTATATAAAAGAATATATGTACCCTTTTGATTATGAATCATATATAACTTGTGAAACTTGTTAAATGAACGAATAACTAAATCAACCTTTAGTGAAAGAATGGTGATGGTATTAAATATTTAAATCTTATACATGTGATGTGATGGATGTAATAATAATTCATATAAGGATGATACTTGTATTTTATGATATTACTAATGACTTTATATGACATAGTTATATTTATTAACTAAAACATTAATTTAAATGTAAATAAAAATTAAGCATTGAGAATGTTGAATCATTTTGATGAGATAGATATGGTAAGATCCACCTTTTTATTATTTATAGGGAATGAGATCCTTTAATGAATACCTCTATAACTAAACTTTATGATGTTATGTATTTATGCAAGGAAAAAAATATAATATGAGATATTATAAAACGCATTATTAAATTTTTCTATAGTTATGCCTAGTAGAATAACTTACCTTAAATATTTCTAATTAAATCAATTAGCAATATTCCATATTAGATACATAATAATATGGCTTTGATAGAGACAAAGTTAATGATTTTAGGATGTGATACTTATTTGAAGCATATATTATTCAACAAGTTTAGAACTAATTCAGATTTTTTGAAAGTTATGAGATATTCAGAAGGTTGGATATAATCTTTAAAACCCATTGAATAAAATGTTTATTTCATTGTATACTTATAAGAGAATAGTTCCCAAGATAAGGAGGAGGAGTAACATGAAATTTGAAAGGTTCAAATATGATGAAAATGCATCCAATTAGAATGAATGCCTTTATTGATATATTTGATGTATAGTTAAGCGTTATAAGACATGTAAAGATTCACTTTCATAATTAATTCAAACAATTGGTATTGGAGTTGATTGTGAATTTATAATATCTATAAGAAGGTTAAGTATAATTGTCCTCTTTAGTGGGAGTACACAAAAATATATTGCTCATAGAGAAAAATAATTCATATTTTTAATTATTGAACCTATGATTGCCCAAGAACAACTTTTATTGGATATGAATATATAGCAACTTAATTGTGGGACTTAGATTTATAGAGTTAGATGTCAAAGCTCTTTACCTATTCTAGTCCAAAAGCATAAATAATATACTAAATGTGTTTAGTATTTGAAGTAGCTGATACTTATAAAGTATTAAAGATATCCATTATTCTATATATGAGAAGATATTTGAGTTTAAGGTCGTATGGATATTAACTTTAGAAATAAATCCTAGTTAAGGTATATTTTGCTTAAAAATGTTGTTTTGAGATTGGAACGATTTCAATGTAGCATTAATTACTAATTAAGCCAAAATATATTTTTCATTTAGTAGAAATGATTATTTGGATCAATAAGTTCTTTAATGAACTTAGTATAGATCATTGCATTATTCAAACAGTAATCTACTATAGAACATAAGTGCCATTGTGCACGCAAAAGAAACTAAGGTCTCATCAAAGATCTAAGTATGCATTTAGATACTTTCTCTTGATTGTGGTAATAATTAAATAAAAGTTGTAAGATATAAGTAAGCGCTCACTATAAGAATCTTGTAGAATTCTTTCACTAAACCATTTTCCTAACAGTGGCATGATTGTCATATGGTGATATGTTGTAAGATACTTAAACAATTAGCTTAGTACAAGTGGGAGATTGTTGGCTTATATCGTAGAGCCAATAAGTTTGTTATAGTTTAGTGATATAATTATTTAAAAGCATTGTTCATCTTGTACATATTTAGATATATATGATAAATTTCATGGAATAAATGTACACTGCAATTATGATGAGATCATAATAATGAGATTCATATTGCATTTATATATTATTCCTAAATTACTTTTAGTTATTTTCTAATAAGATTAGACATTAATAGAGCATTAAAAGACTAGCACATGTTATGTTTCTACCTCATAAAGGAAGTTGTCAATCTTATAAAATGAAGTGCAAAGATACTTAAACAAATATATGGGTGCTTGTTAGAGAACAAGTTTAGTAAACTAACCCCATATGATAATTCTATTTGAAACATTATTGGTATGTTTGTGAAAAATTTATTATAATGATTATATAAGTAGCCATTTGACTTAAAATCTCTAAAGTATATCATAGAAGAGTTGTTATGTTTTGATACTAATTAAAACCTATCATAGTTAAGAATAGTTTAATTGGTAGTCATTGATATGACATAAATTACAAGCAAATAGTTGAGTGATCAATATAGAATTTCTCATCTTAAATTAATTAGTGAGCATATCCTATTGTTTTTTATTAGTATTGATTCGAGAAATTTTTGACCAAGATGAAATGACATTTTATAAAATAGTTTACAAATGTTATTAATAGAATCAATTATTGATGATAGAGAACTAATATGATTGGAATTAAATAAGTAGATATTAATTTTATGTTATATATTTAATCAAAATATTATATGATAAATTTATACGAAAAATTATGCATAGAAAATTTACTCAAAACTATTTTGATATTCTTAAATATTTAGATAGTAATGATATGTTGCTAGATGTTAATCTTGATCTATAAATATAAATTGTTTAATTAGATAATTAAAGATAAATTAAAATTTTTTAATTTATTTGATCCTAAAATTGATTTTAAGTAATCTTGACTTTCAAAAAATTGAATGAAAAAATTTTCATTCTTATTCCATTGTGTGTCATATCATATTCCGCCCCAATTTTCTAACAATATATACTTTAGAATTTTTTTAGTTTATAAATAATTGTTGATGTTAAACATTTTCAATAATTTGTTTTATAAAGGGCTTGCTTGTTCTTAAGATTTTTTAAAAATTATGTTGCCCTTCTCTTTGCTCAAAACTGTAATGTTTTAATTTTGAGAGCATATGAAATAAATGCTCAACATAAGCAAGTTTAGACATATGTCTATGGATACAAATATGAACCAAAAATTAATCTTAGTATCATACTATATTAATCAGTTTGACCCCTAGAGAACGCAATATTAGAATGATTTGAATAACCAAAGTCTTTAAATGATGACACCATCTTCAGCCGACCTTTCAATGTCCTTCTAAGCTGCATGTACTTATCAATTTATACATCTGAGCATAGAAGCACATATTGACCCTTTCTCTACGTATCGAGTAGCCCGGCGTCTCATCTCCTCTACAAATCCATCAAAACTTTGGGTCTTAAAGTATCAACCTATTAATCTATTCCATTGCCCACTTGCAAATGTAGACGAAAATTTTCACTTCATAAATTCATAGTAATCATCTGAATAGAAGAAGGGTAGGCAATGCTTCATTCTTTACTTCATTGGTTGTCGTCGGTGGCTCCAAAAAGGGTGTCCTGTTTTCAAGAGTGATGAGTTGATGAGGATGATGAGTATATGGAGCTGCAATGGTTAAATCAAGATTAAGATTAGAAGAAACAGCAGAAGTTTCGTCTTCGAGACAACTTGCTGAGTCAGAAATCTTATTATTGTCCTGGTTAGACTTTATGGGTATATAATTACATGCATCTTTCTGTGAGTCAGAAGATGGTGACAATCTCTGCGGTTGAGGATGAGCAAGAATTTGGTTGAGCCGATGATTATTAGGGTCAATTCCCATGGCTATTAGCTTTTTCCTGATATGAGAGTTCCAGTAGTTCTTCACCTCATTATCTGTCCTTCCGGGCAGTCTTCCAGCTATCAATGACCACCTAACAGCCAACCGGCTTAAATTTTTAGCTTAGGAACATCATAATGTTATTATAAATTATATGTACCAGAATAATGTGACAAACACTAAAGTTCCTATGATATTCTCATTTTAGTTATCCAGATAACATACTGACTGAATTACTATGATAAATCAATGCCAAACACATATTCACATGCTACATACATATCTATGAACGGTGAAAATGTGAAAGAGATCATGACTTTATTAATTAACTGGAATTGATGGCAAATCAATCACATTCAAGAAAAATATACCTGTTGCCAAGAAGAGCATGGAGCTTAATAATGAGGTCTTCTTCATCTTGAGCAAAATTTCCTCGTTTGATGTCGGGTCTAAGATAGTTTATCCATCTTAGCCTGCAACTTTTTCCACAACGGTGCAAACCTGAAATTGTACGTTTAACTAGTCTGATTACTAAGTTGCAAAGTTCATGTACGGCGCACTGATATAAGCAGGAATAATTATACGTATTCTATATGATCGCTAGGCTACCCCAAAATGATGAATCCCAATGAGGAGCATTTTAGAGATTAGGGTTTGATTTCTGTTGGTAGTTTACCAGAATTCCTGAAACCTGAAAGCAAAATGCAAACATGGAGGTATATACATACCAGCAGCCTTAGGGAGGGAACGCCAACCACCTTCACCGTGAGCTTTGATGTAGTCGACGAGTTTTTGGTCTTCTTGCTTGGACCAAGCTCCTTTATTGTTTCCTTCTTTGTCACAGCAAGGCTTTCTCATTGTTGTCTTCCCCAGTACTCCTCTCCGATATACAGACAGAAATGGAGATGGTGGTTGATGCTTAGGGGCTTGGAGAGAAGGAGAGAAACAAGGCAATGCGAAGTCCAAGATGATTAAAATTTATACAGACAGGAGTTGAGAGGGAGTTGTGGGTTTTGACTATTGGACTGGTTGTTTTTGGTGTTTAGGTGAGTTGAAAATGCGCCTACAGTTGCAACGGATAAGGTCTTCCCTTTCAACTCTTTCCATTAGCTTACCGTTAAGTAACCATCCCTTTCCTTACCTACATGCGATTTTTCATTAATTGCAAGTTTTTTGTCAGGTTTCCTATCCACTGAAATCTGCTTTAAAACCTTTTTTTCGGATGGAAGTTTTTTCAGGTAAAGCTAACCTCTTAATGAATTAAGTACAATTCCGAATTAACACTTTTGATCAATATCTTTCAGTGATTTTCTCCTATTGATCAAAACTTCAACAAAACTATGAAGTTCACGGCATCTTTGAAATATGTTATAGAACAAACCAATCTCTATTGACAATCAAAATGCTTACGGATCATCCCATGTTTCCATTAACAAACTTATGTCCTTTTTAATGGACAGATGAATCAGAATATCATTACACTAACACATTAGTACATGAATATCATTAAGCCTCCAGTTTCGTTGCTTGAAATTCGTAACAGGTTCTTATTCACGATTCATAACGACAAATGTAAGTGTTGTCTACGTCCATCTTCTATTCTCGGTTCTTAATCAGCCAAGTTAACGTTCTTCAGGAAGGTTTCTCACGTCTCTTAGCCGTGCAACATGCAGGAAACGTTATTAGGACAAGCTAGCAGGAAATTCCACAAACTAAATTAAAAAAGCACAACGACCAGATTAGTTAATTAACTTATGATGTGCACGCCTTCAAAGCTAGATGAGGCTTTGCCGCACATCAACAGCTTCTGCTTCATCCAAAAGAGCTCTACTTCCTGTAACAGGATCAAGTTACGGAAACAAAACATTTTAAAAGTTTCTACTCAGATCCTTTCTATTTGATTTCGTATGAATTTTATTAATACAACGTATCTACAAACAGTCACGGAATAGTAAGTAACATATTTAAAGTTCCAGAAAAAGGTTCATTGTCATATACTATTCCGTACATTGTTTCATTGGTTTTCACTTCTGGATCTTAGTTCTTTATCGAAAGGTATTACTTCCAATACCTCTTTTAGAATTTCACGTTAGATCGACGGTAGTTTGAAAGCTTTTGCCATCATCAATGACCCTGTCTCTAGACAATCTCATTTGACTGATCGGTGAATGATATCCTCTAAAGTTCCATCTAACATTCAACCTTCAACAAATTGCAAGCCATTTGGTTATCGAGGAGAAGTGGCTTTAATCGGTTTCTGCTGCCCGGTTATAACAAATCCTGGAAGGAAGCTTATGTTTCATAGTTATTAACTTGTGTAACGAACAACATTTAACTTCTGCAAATATTGATAGTACAAGATGTAACAAACTGGAACTTTGAATCTAGATGTTATAGTATTAGTGCCCTAAACTGGCATACGAAAGCCAATGACATTCATTTTTTGACCAACGGTTGGGAACTTGGGATATACCGACCAGTCTATTCCAGGTTAATTATTTCTTGGAAACGTTATAAGTCGCCTTATCATATAGTCAAACAATGTGTATTACTAAACTTAGTTTGGTTGTGTTGGAAAATGGAGCAATTATGTTAGTGGAGCAATTAATTAAACTTGATTCATTTATTTGGTTAATCTATTTTTTTTATGCATGTATCTCTATATTCAAGAACTTATAATTTCTAAGAGTTAAGTTGAATAAAATAAGTTCATTGTATCTTATGTATTATGAGATGTCTTATACACCTATAAATACCTCATGTACTAGTACATTTGAAATCAAGTCAAGAAGTCAAGAAATCAAAGTGAATTTACAAAGAGAGTTTGAGTGTTCTACTTTCTCTACTTATCTCCTTGTTTTCCTACAAAGTGGTATCAAGAGCTTGGTTGTTTTAAAAATGTCTAGCTCTGTTGTTGCAATTCCCAAACTCACAAAAGAGAATGATGATAATTGGTATGTTCATATGTAGGTAATTCTTAGCTTTCAAGATGAGCAGGAGATGGTAAAGCAAGGCTATGAAGAACCCACAAATGAAGGAGTATTGAATCAAGCCTGAAGTAAACATGTTGCAAAGGAATCGTAAAATGGATCAACATGCTCTTAGCTTTATTCATGTGACATTAAATGATGAAATGTACTGGAAAGTGACAAGTGCAACAAAGGCAATGCAAGCATAGGATATTCTTCAAAACGTTCACAGAGGAGTCAAGAAGGAGAAAAAAATGCATTTTCAAACTTTGGGAGGTGAGTTTGAATCCTTGCAAATGGAGGAGTTTGAATCTATTCATTATTATTTTACAAGAAGTCTTGACAACTACCAATCAAATGAGGAGATATAGCAAAAAACTAAAAGATGCTCGATTGGTGGAAAAAATTATTCGTACGCTTGATTTAAAATTTGATCTTGTTGCTATGGTTATTGAATAATCCTAAGACTTGAAAAACATGAACGCTGATGAATTACAAGGATCTTTACAAGCTAATAAAGAAAGATTTAAGAAGGATTCTTTAGTTTAAACACTTCAAGCTAAGTTGTCTTTAAAAGATAAAGAGCAAAGGTTCTTTAGCTCACAAGGAAGAGGAAGAGATCGAGGTCAAGGCTATAAAAAAGGTTGAAATCATAATGATTGTAATCATGGTCATGGAAGAGGAAGAGGAAGAGGAAGAAACACATATCATTCAATATTGAAGAATTAAGCCAACAATCACAAAACTTAAAAGGTCGTGGAAGCTATGGATATAAAGTAAAGGTGATGTTCTTATCCTTATAAAAAATGGCGGCCATAGACTTATTTGACATGTCTATTATATTTCTTCTTTAAAAGAAAATATCTTAAGCTTGGGATAATTACTATAGGATACGTATGAAAGATAAAACATAAACTATAACATAAGGGACTTTTGGCTACATTTTCTTTAGCGACGAATTAAAAATTGTCACCAAAAGGCAACTATTCACAACAAACCACAAACTCGTCACTAAAAGTCTAACATTTGGCGACATTTCACACAATAGTTGCTAAAGTATTATATTTTGCAACGATTAAGTAGAATAGTCGCAAAATGAGGCACTTTTTGCGATAACTTTGCAATTTTATTGCCAATGTGATATCATTTAAAGACGATTAAGTGAATCGTTAGTAGAAGTTAAGCTCAATGGATACGTTTTGCGATGATTAAAAGTAATTGTCGCAAAATGTGCCACTTTTTGCGACGTATTTTGCAATTTCGTCGATAATATGATAGCATTGAGCGACTAACAAAATCGTCGAAAAAAGTAATGCTTTGGCGATGAATTGTCAATTCGTCGCAAAAAATTGACGTTAGATATTTCATATTACATGATAATTTCTTAGGAAAATTTTTATGAATTTTTGTATGTGATAGTATTCTTAAAATTAATAATGTTTAAAAGATAATTTTTAATACTAAGTGTCCTTATTAATCCTAATTAAGATTAATTATAATTGACATTTATATGATTTTTCATATTTTATCATTTGCCTTGTTTATAAATTTGTTTAAATAGTTAATGCATTCAAACTATATAAATTTGTTTAAATCTATGGATTTATACATAAATGATTCTTTAATGATGCCTATTATACATAGTAGTACTGCACCTCCGTTCATACAAAAATTTCATGAAAATAAAATGGAACATCTAAAAATTGTAAAATGTTTTCAAAGTTTTAAACATATTTTTGAAAAACATATAGTAGGTATTTTAAATTTTGAAAAATAAATATATTTTGAACATAAAAAGATAATCATACCTAAAATTTTAATGTTATATAGGATCAAAATATCATAAATTTAAGTTAACTACTATATATTCTTAATCATTAATATTAATTAACAATAAATAATAATACATATAAATATTGAAATATGGTCAGCAATATATTATAATGATATATATGTGGTAAGGATACACGATGTTAATTATAAGTTTAACAATTCTTACAGATAAAATAATAAATAAAGTTCAACGCCTAATATTCCATTGAAAAGGAAAAGAAATAATATTTTTTTTAGATTTCCAGTGACATTAAAGTTAGTAGAAAAGGTGAAGGGGTTTCCAATGTCTAAATTCTCAAAAAGCCTCCTTGCACGCTCCAATTCATCCATTGAAATAGTTAAAGATCGTCCCTCAAGGTTTGGTGAATTGACACCCTATCAAATTGTATTAGAAAGTCAAATTCGAGCACATATATACCTGACTAATAAAATTCATGATCGTCGCGATGAACAGACAGTTTTTGCAATAGACCACTATTCCGAAACAACCGATTTTCCTAATCCTATACGAATCATCACCACCGCCTTCATTTCCATCTATGTTCTCTTAAAGATTCGAAGAAGCTTAATAGAACATATAGTATATGCAATCAGATGTTCATATATTAGCTTCATAACAGAAAATAAGATATTGATAATAAAGAAAGAGAGATAGTATAGATGATAGTAAGAATCTTGAAGAAGAAGATCGGTCATGGAAGGCAAGCAGTTATTAGCGTATGAAGAGGGGATTTGTTATGCAATGATTTGTTCTTCATCTTGGATAATTTTGCCACATTTCTCCTAATGGAGCTCATTTCCACCATCAGAAATTAATCGCCATATCGACATTCCGCGATGAATTAATGTTAACAGTTTAATTATGAAAAGTTAATAGAAGAATTCTTATTTAAATGTTCCAACATTCTAGTAATGTTAATTGACTGATCTATTAGGTGAGACTACTTCATATGATAAGGTTGAGAATGTTAGGTGTGTATGTACTATGTTTAGGGGATGCATAAACATCCCTTGCATCTCTTAAATATGATTGCTTCTATGTACATTAACATCCCTTATAGAATCCTCTAATAATAATATTTGTGTAATTGTGATTTAGGTTTAAATTATCTCAATAATTTCAAAATTTTTTAAGCTACTTCATTATATATATGTTTTTAAATGTGTGTATGCTAAAAGATTTGGTCTTTTAAAAATAAGAATATTACGTTGTTAGTTTTGAGTTTTAAATATTGTTATGTCTAACAATGAAACATAATTGACCATATTTCTGCTTTAGAACATTTGACTTTTAATTGTTATGTATAATCACAACCTCATTGTACGTTGAAATAAAGTCATTTTGATATATACATCTGTATACTATAAGTGGTACAATCAAATATAAATATGTGTTAAGTCAAAATGACTTCACGTCTAATAATTTTGGTGAAAACCAAATAATAATAATATTAGAAATTGATGAACTGTTTTGAGAAGACAGAAGCAAAACTAAGACGGAAGCAAAAGTGAGGCAGAAGCAAAACTAAGATGGAAGCAAAAGTAAGACGGAAGCAAAAGTGAGACGGAAGCAAAACTAAGACGGAAGCAAAAGTGAGACGCAAGCAAAACTAAGACGAAAGCAAAAGTAAGACAGAAGCAAAACTAAGACGGAAGCAAAAGTAAGACGGAAGCAAAACTGATACGGAAGCAAAACTAAGACGGAAGCAAAAGTGAGATGGAAGCACAAGTAAGACGGAAGCAATACAAGACGAAGACCCGATACTACGTTGGACGGTTAATCAGTTTGAGTTAGTTACAGAACTCAACTGAATAACGGTTTCTACAAGAATCAAGAAACAAGAAGAAAGGAGCAGTTATCAAGAAGCAGTTGAAGACGAAGGCTATAAATACAAGTTGGAGTCGAAGACTGAAAATGTTAGAGATTTTGAGTTAGTGATTTTGAGTGAATTCGAATTAGGGATTTGAGATAGTGATCTTAAGTTTTTATGCAAAACACTAGAGCTATCATTACTGTAACAAAGCTCGCAATATCTTTTTGTAAGAAAAAAGAAAAGATGAGAGCCTAAAGAGGCTAAGTGAGAAAAATAATACATGCTGTAAGAGACCTGAGGAGGCTTTGTGAAAAAGAATACTTGTACATTTGAAAAGAATAGTGAAATCTCATAAAGGATTCTGAGGACTGGATGTAGCCCACTGTTTGGGGTGAACCAGGATAAAATCATTGTGTCTACTCTCTAACTCTTGATTTTTAATTTCTATTGTTTTATACAAGTATTTAGAAGTTAATTGTAATACATAGTGATTATTTACTTAATAGCTCTGAATAAACAAGTTTTCAAAGAAATATAAAAGGGGATTGTATTCAAGAAAAAGGATACACAATTCAAACCCCCTTATTGTGCATTTTGTATACTGAACGTAAAGTCTGTACTAACGCATGATTTACTTCAATTGGTATTAGAGCTCGGTGTCCAAGAACCACCGTTATAAAGTGAGGATAAAGATCCATGGCAGAATCACATGTTTATATAGTTGAAGGCGCCTCAGTCACTAGACCTCCTGCGTTCAATAGTGAATATTACCATTATTGGAAAGACAGGATGCGGCTCTTCATTAAATCTACATATATTGACCTTTAGGATATTATCAAGAATGGACCGTATACACCGATGGATGATGAAGGGAATGCCATTCCATGAACTAGATGGTCAGCTGATCAAAAACCAAGATTCCAGCTAAATTCAAAGGCCAAGTTTTTTCTAAGTTGTGCACTAAGCAGAAGTGAATACGATAAAGTTCATGGATGCGACACTGCGAAGAAGATGTGGGATACACTATCCATTGCACATGAAGGCCCCAACCAAGTGAAGGAGTCCAAGATAAGCATTCTTGTACACTAGTATGAGCTGTTCAAAATGAAGGAAGATGAGTCTATCGATCAGATGTTTTGACGATTTCAAACTATCGTCAATGGACTTAAAGCTCTTGGGAGAACTTATGATAATCAAGATCATGTTTGAAAGATTCTCAGAAGCCTACCGAAAAGATGGAGACCTAAAGTCATTGCGGTACAAGAAGCTAAGGACTTGAGTTTATTAAGGCTTGATGAATTGCTTGGATCCTTGAAGATACATGAAGTGGAGCTCGATGCAGAAGATAAACCTAGATGGGATAAATCTATTGCATTGAAGGCTGGACAAAAGAATCACAAGATCCAGAGAAAAAGAAGTTCATCATCAAAAGCGTTGAAGATCGAAGAAGTCAAGAATGACGACTCCAATGAATCTAAACAAGTTTCAAGCAAAGAAGATGATGAATTATCTTTTATCTCGAGAAAGATCAGACGCATGTGGAAGAAGAAAGCAAGAGGAAACAAAGAGTTTTCTTTCAAGAAGAATAGCAAAGATGAAGGCAAGAACGAGAAAACATCTATCATTTGCTACGAATGCAATAACCCTGGACACTACAAGTATGAATGTCCATTGCTGAAAAGAAAGCCAAAGAAAAATAGAGAAAAAAAGAAGAGCATGATTGCAACATAGGAAGATTTGGATTCGTCCGAATCTGATACTGATTTAGAGGCATCAGTTCAAGCAAACATTTGCATGGTAGCCGAAAGAGAAAGTGACGAGGAGGTAACCTCTAATTTTAATGAATTACATGATGCCTATTCAGAATTATTAGAAGATTCTCATGCAATACCTAAGCAGTATAGATTGTTAAAGAAAAAGTTTGTAGAAAACTTGAAGAACACGTAAATGTTAGAGAGAGAAAACGTCTGCTTGAAGAAACAAGTAGTGAGATGAAGAAAAAGGTAGCTATAGATAGATCTGAGGAAATCAATCAGCTGAAACAAAGAATTAATAACCTTTCAGTAGATCTATCAACATTCACTGAGAGTACAAAAAAGATGAATGACATACTAGGAAGATACAGACACCCTAATGATAAGAGTGGTTTAGGGTTTATTAAAAACAATACTCAATACAAAAAGAATTTTGTCCCATATAGGAAGAAAACTCATCAGTCATCTTATCATCATTCCATAAATCATGAAAAGACTAACTCCAAAAGACTCAAGAAAATCTGGGTACCTAAGAAAAATATAATATCTACTGCAGATCTCCTTCTTTGGAAAAAGCAACTACCACCAATGGTATTTGGACAGTAGATGCTAGCGACATATGACGAGAAGAAGGTCTACGTTCCTAGATCTTCAAAATAAAAAGGGAGGATCAGTAACTTTTGGAGACAACCAGCAGGGCAAAATAATTGGAATAGGTAAAATCGGCAAAGATTCTTTTGCGTCTATTGATAATGTTCTGCTAGTTGATGGTTTAAAACACAATTTGATTAGCGTTAGTCAATTATGTGATTCTGGTTTTGAAGTATCCTTTAATAAAAATTCTTGTGTAGTCAAAAACAAGGATAGTTCCATATTCTTTTCTGCCAAAAGACGAAAAAATCTTTACAAAATCAATTTAGAAGATTTGCAAAGTCAAAATATTTCTTGTTTTATATCAACAGATGAAGAAAAACTGATTTGGCA
>JAOTBA010000002.1:16323555-16344227 GCA_025629845.1 Erythroxylum squamatum | reverse complement strand
ATTCAGCCTGTCCTCTCACTTGTGCCACGTTTCTTCCTTTTCTCTTCTCCTCGTCCCTTCATCTTCTTCTCTTCATTTTGTCCTCCATCGTCTCCCTATAATTATAGTCGAGGTAAGTCATTCATAATTTTGTTCTGGGTTATTTTTTCTTGTTTCATTGTTGTTGTCTCCTACTATGTTGATGGACAATTTTAGGGTGAGTTTACAAATTGTTTGCATGTATTTCGACTGTTAATGGTTGAATGGTTGTTTGAATGTGTTAATGTTCGTGAAGAATGGGAAAAGACATAATTTTTTATGTTAGTTTGGGTTGAATTTTGGCTACCTATAAACTATTTGATGAAAGTTCTCATAGGTTTTTAGTGTTTTGTTTTGATAGGGAACGAAGTTATTTGTTTCTATTTTGATAGTGTTCTGTTTTGTGAGGATGGTACTAATTAATCGAGAATAGATTGTTAATGGTATGAATATTTGTTTTGTCAATGGTTGATTATTTAAATTATAGGATATTTGACCATTTTTGGTAATTATATTGTAACTATTTTGTTTTTATGATGATGGCTTTTCTTTTGTTTTCTAAAAAGTTTCAATGCTTGGTCGATGACTGGTATTTTAATTTAAAACCTATTATAATCTAGGTATGCATTTAGTAGATACCTTGTAAAGCTGAACTATATTAAACAAGAAATTTAAGCTTTTATTTGTGTTGGCAAGCTGCTTATATTAATTTCTATAGCATAATTTACATTGGAACAAACAATTAGTCCTCCAAAGTTAAGAGTTTTTATATATTAGTTTCAAATTGAAATCATAATGGGGTACATGAAATTACTAGAAATAGATTCAAAGAACTTAATAGCCTCTACTCACGATAAGGTCAATTTAATATGGAATTATTTTTTTCAAACATATGATAGAACTATTCAAAATAACTTAATGTTTTGTGATAAAATATTTAAAGGAGGAGGAACTTTTTAGAATAAAAGAACATCTTACTGGTAATTTTGCATTTTACAAAAGAAAAAGTATCAATTTATATATGTGAGATGATTGAAATTATTTGTAGCAAAAAATAAAAATGATTGAAGATAATAGGTTGATTAAATGTTAATGTCGTTGCTTATTCCAGGACCTACTTCTCTTGGTAAGGATATCGATGTACAAATGCAACCATTAATTGATGACTTAAACAATCTATAGGAGGTTGGATTAGAAACTTTTGATGTTGTTCAAGGTGCAACATTTATAATGCATGCAATTGTTTTATGGACTATAAATGATTTTCTAGCTTATGGCAATTTGTCTAGATAGAGCACTAAAGGGTATATGATCTGGCCTGCGTGTAACCGTCAAACTTATTCAATAAGGATACAGAGTAAAATATATTATACGGGATATCCTCGTTACTTGTAATATGGGCATGGATGGTGAAGAAGCAAATTGTTTAACGACAAAGTAGAATTGGATGAAGCTCCTTTGCAGTTGTCTGGTGACGATGTGATTATGCAACTATCACATTTGGGTGATATTACACCTGACAAGCACTCAAGTGATAAAAAGCGAAAAAGAAATGTTGTTGAGCTAAATTGGAATAAAAAAGCGTATTTTTCATTTTTTCATATTGGAAGGAAATGCTATTGAGGCATAATCTTGATATAATACATATTGAAAAAATATTTGTGAGAATATTTTAGAAACTGTGATGGGAATTGATGGGAAATTGAAAGACATAATTAAGGCTAGATTAAACTTGAAAGACATAATATAAGAAAAGATTTGCATTTGGAAAGAAGAGATGATAGGTCATACATTATTCCACCTAGTTGTTACAACAAGGCAAAAGAAGGAGAAGCAAGTTTTTTGTAAATTTCTTAAATCAGTCAAGTTTCTTGATGGGTATATATCTAAGATAGCCCATTGTGTGAATGTTAAAAAGGGAAAAGTATCGGGGTTGAAAGCCATGATTGTTATGTACTTCTATAATGATTAATTCCTGTTGGAATATATGGATGTTTACCGAAGGACGTGTTTTAGCTTTGGGACAATTAGGTGAGCTTTTAAGTAATTATGTTGCAAGATACTTAAAGCTCAAGAGCTTGAAAAAATGAAAAAAAAACATAGCTTTGATTATATGTAAACTTGAACTAGTATTCCCCCATCATTTTTTGATGTTATGATGCATTTAGCAATTCACTTACTATACGAAACAAAACTTTTTGGATCGGTTCAATTTCGATGGATGTTCCCCATTGAAAGGTAATTTATATTAACTTCTACTTTTTTAAAAAGTTAATAGTTAGTAACAATTGTTAATGTTTTATTTTTTGTTTAGGTTTTTATGCTCTCTTAAGCGTTATGTATGTAATATAACTCAATCTGAAGGATCTATTGCAGAGGCTTATATAGCAAATTAATGCTTGACATTTTGTTTGATATACTTAAATGACACGAGATAAGATTTAATAGACCAAAACGTAACTTTGATTTTGATTAAGCTGGCTATTTGTCAGTTTTCTCCCAAAAAGTTAAGTCACTTGGTGTCGAAAATTTTGTCAAGTTGACTAAAGATGAATTCAAAATTGTCCATTCGTATATTTTGAACAATTGCGAGGAAGTCGACATATATATGGAGTATGTATATTACTTTTGAATCAAATTTTCATATTTAAATGTTGTGATTCAATCTATATTTCTTGATCTCTATTTACTTTTTTAAATAGAGAGCATGAAGAGTCAATTTAGAGCAAAGAGATTGTTAATGTTGAAGAAAGGCATAAGCTTAAGTTCCTATCATGCTTTATGACTCGAGTAAGTTATATATTGATGGAATATTATAAACTTATGATAATTTGTATGTCAGATTAACTTCTAATTTTATTTTGTTATACAGATGATACGGTTATATAACCGTAACATGCAATAGGTGACAATAATAATATATTCTTTGGCATGTGGGCCTGGAATGATTTTCTTATCTCAGCTAAGTTTCAAATAAAATCATATCCATATTTTAACATATCTATATTTTAACACACTTAAAAACTTTAAACTTATTTTTTATCTTGTAATTTATCTGAAAATTGTGAATTTTTTTTTAAATATAATGATGAAGTTTAACTTCTTTACCTTCTATTTTTATTCGAAGAAATTTTATTTCAGTTTGACGCAAAATTATGTTTGGATAATTGAAATGATTAACAAAATATTAGTATATCATTTTGAAAAGCATGTTTAACTGTTGTCCGAGGACAGATCCTCTGTCTCCATTTGTGTGTACCTACTCTGTCCCATTTAATCCAAGGTCATATAAATAAATGGCTTGGATCAAATGGGACAGAGTAGGTACACACAAATGGGACAAAGGATCTCAAGCCCTGTTGTTCATTGTTGATTCAAAAGTCAATTAACCAAGTCCCGATGGACACAATAATTTGAAGATTTATATCCAATCAAATTGTAAAAAAAATAATAATAACAATAAGTGTGGAAGTAATTAAATATTAGACTGCGTTCGCGTGCTTTGACTAGAAAATCAAAGCCCTTCATCTATATGGTCCTTTTTTTTTTTTGGAAGAAACATCTATATGGTCCTTTGAAAATAATTATAATCAAGCTTTTTGACAAAGGAGTAAAGACCGAAACCTAAATGCGGGCCCCCACGCACATATAATACAACATCGTGTGTAAGGCATAAGTTCCGATACACATAATAGTCCATTATCTAATTAGAATAAATGACTTCAAGCGAAATTGCAGTCTGAAAGTTAAATGGAATCTCTGGACTTTGGTAGTTTCGTGACCCAGTTCCACGTCATCCTCACTTTGTCTTCTGTTTTCGCTTATATATGTCCAGTGTAACCATAAAATGGCTTCAAAAGTCAAAACTCTGCTTTCTTACGAAAAGTCGCATTTTTATGTGCTACAATCCTCTCGTAGTTGCCAGCCGTCCTCGTTGTTTGATTTTCCGGTCAGATCTTTTTTCTTAAATATCTTTTTATATTTAGTTTATTTGGCTTTGAATTTTCATCGTTGGATTGGGTCAATGAGTTCGACAATGGTGCCTCCGATCCTGTCTCTTGCTCTTCCGTCTGAGACTGGTCGCGTTCTCAGCATCCAATCCCATACTGTTCAGGTATTCCTTCTATTTCTGTTTAGTTGACATTTTCTCAAAAGCTGTACTTTTTTATTAATTATTTTCGATGAAACGTTTTCCTTTGATTTTCATGGAGTTGGATGTTATCTATATTTTCCTTTGGTTATCAATACGATTAGTGGTTAACCAACCAGGTTGAGACAGAGTATCGGGGATATTTATTTGTAAGTGATCAAAAGAAAGTTTTAAGTTGAGGTCCATATTGCTTCATCAAATCATAATTACGGAAAAGGGAAGTCTTGGTTTCATTGTTGGCTGTGTGGAGAAGTTGATATTGTTACCACTCTCTGCTTTTTGTGTCTTCGTTGTTTACTGAGTTCAATATCTAAATGCTGATACGAATAGATTGTACCAAATTCACATCAGATTTTCAGTGCCCAGTGGCTGGCAAACTCGTTTAATGGTCAATAATGGAATGTTCCATTGAGGATATTGTTACGCTCGTGGCTTGTTTGCATGTAATTGAAGCATGGCAAAATTTAAGGAAACGCACGAAGGCACATTACCAATAGACTTTATAAAACTGGAAGTAGAGATACTTTTCTCAATCTTTGTCTTTCTTTCTCTCTCTCTTCTGAGGTCACCTTGACTTTCTATTTTGTATGAATGTGTAATTGGTCTTGGTTTGTCTTTATGGATTGCAAGAGCTAAGTCTTAAGGAATTAAGCTGGGAAGAGAAACAATTACAAATTTTTTCTCAAGCTAGCTCAAAAATTGAAACTTTACAGAAACATTTACGAACGTATGCGGTTGAATGGATTCACCATTTTCCTGTCTTTTGTTTTTCTTTTCTTCCTATGACTGAACACTCCTAAAAAGTTTAGGAAAAATATGAGACTACCATTTGACTCCTCATATATATTTCGAACTTCTCAGTCTTTATCAATGTATTAGCAATAATTTATGCTTTCAAGTTCGCAATAACAAACTGGATTATTAAATTTCACAATTTATCCTAATTTTCTTGGTTAAGATATTCTTATTTGGCTACAAATGTTCTATTGGTGCAGTTTATTGTTTTATGATGAGTTACATACAAAAGAATGTTCAAAGTGCATGCCAATATTAGTGAACACATTCATATTCTTATTGATTACAACCAGCATACAGTTTGTGATGGTAAGAAATAGAATCTAATGAGTGTTTGAGCGAGATGAATGATAAACCCACTTCTAAATTCTACTGTTTGTTAAGGGTATTTAATCTTACAATAAGAGTAAAAGTAAACAATCTGATTAAAAAGAGTAAAATATGTTATTTCTTTTATTCTTCATGCTAATAGTAAATGTTAAGTATATAAAGATATGACTTTGAGTTGAATCAAGTACGTTCGGTAACTATAGACAAGATGTATTATTTGAATACCTAACTTTGTGGAGTAAAATCTTATATTAATCTTTGTTATTGGCATATTTCTATTTTCATTTGAGATTGTGTTTCTATCTTGACAATGACAATTTTGTTAATTTTTCCTTAGGGATATGTTGGCAATAAATCAGCTGTCTTTCCTCTCCAACTATTGGGCTATGATGTGGATCCAATCAATTCTGTACAGTTCTCAAACCATACAGGCAAGCTGCTTATATTACTTCCTTCAAACAGTCTCACAACTCTGAGGCCTGATATGCGGTGCGATCTTTCTGTCAATCTGTATAAGTTCAGGCATTTCTTAGTAAAAGCTGTTGGTCATTTCTTATTGCTTGATAATGGGCAGGATACCCAACCTTTAAGGGCCAGGTTTTGAATGGACAACAACTATGGGATTTAATAGAAGGCCTTGAAGCTAATGAGTTATTGTTTTATACTCATCTGTTGACTGGTATGTTTCACAATGGTGCATGTTGTTTCTTCAGAAGAAATTTAATGTATGTGCTACAATTATGACATGTTTCTGTCTATTGGTGCATCTTTTGATAACTTCAAAAGCAAAGGATTTTAAGACATTATTTGTGAAGAAGTTTTCTGTTATTTTCTAAAAATTCATACTGAAGCAGAACAGTATGATATCTTGGAAATTTGAATTAGGTCTATGAACTTATTGATTACATCTCGGTGGTGTCTCATCATGAACTTTCTGGTTGAATAGGTTGCCTGTTTTGTACTGCCGCACAATATTATTTCAGTGGTCATAAATGCTTTAACCAAACAACATATCGATTGCACCTCTATCCATGAATGACTTCCCTTTTTGTGCTTCACATACCTGAGATTTTTTGTTTTTTTGGCAGGTTATATTGGTTCAGAGTCATTTCTGAACACTGTATTGGAGGTTGTTAGAAAACTTCGCTCCATAAATCCTAAACTAATCTATGGTGAGGAGGACACATTTTGGTTTCTGCCTTTTGAAGTTGTGGGCTTTATTCTTCTACGGTTTATATTTACTTGTGCTATGTCAAGCCATTCTCAAATAACTTTCAGTCTATTAATTAGACCTTTGGAAATATGGGTTTATGTAACCATCTTTTTATGGATGTAAGCTGTTTTGTTTGGATAATCTATGTATGAGTCTAAGGGATTCATATTATATGCTTAAAAGAAGTGAAAATCATACTCATTTAGCAGCTCTGCTTGTTTTAGCAGTGCATATAAAGTGAATGAAAGAATTGATGATGGGCTAGTTGTTTGGTGATAGTTGGTTTCAAGTGTTCATAATCTATGAGCCTCAAATGTTGACACATCAAGAAACTCATGATAACTAATTAATTTATGGAAAATAATGATTGAATCCTTCCTATTTTTCTGAATGATATTCTAATCTCTTGTTTTCCTGTTGTGGGTGTACAACATTGATTTTGGTCTAAATTAATTGAGAAACACCCTTGCATCCAGCCTCATTATAGGTGTTTGCACGTTATGGATGATTGATGTGTATGCTGATCGTTTCTCTGAGAACATAGATATAGGACTGGTATAGCTTTGTTAACTTTAACTGAAGATTTGCAACAGTTACTTATTCTTATGTTTGTGTTAAGCTTAGTTTAATGTAGTAGACATGTATTATTAGTGTAGCAGACTGTTTACTCGTTGTGTTGGAATGAGATATGAAGTTCCTTTGTCTTCTTTACTATAGTATGGGAAACATTGAAGGTTTTAAATTCTCTTCTAAAACTGAATTTGAGGAAATTGTCTTGCTATATCACATATCTATTTCTCTTGTTTGTTAAAAGCTTTTATTTTTTCTTGTCAAGTTTGTGATCCAGTATTAGGTGATGAAGGAAAGCTTTATGTACCACCGGAACTAGTTTCAGTATATCGTGAGAAGGTGAGCTTCTAATTATCCACATTTGGTAGTTTTTTGCCATCTTGTAGAGGTCTTGGTGCCTTTTTTTTAACATTCAGGCATCGATATCACCCATTCTCCCCAATCATAACTAAACTTCCTTGTAGATTGTTTAGGAAAATTTTGCTTTAGCATTCCAATGAGTAAATATTTTCACAAATCAACTTGAGATTAACGCATTCAAACAGTAGATTGAGTTTGTTTATTTCCATGATCAGGAAGGTGAGTGACCTAACTTCAATTTGTTTCAAGGATGATGCAGTTTGGTTACATTCTGTGTTTTTAGGTTGTTCCCGTGGCTTCAATGTTGACCCCTAATCAATTTGAAGCAGAACAATTGACAGGGTTAAGGTACTTGAACCTTCACAATAGACATGGCTGAGCATATCACTGTAGGTTTATGATTGCTTATTTTTAATTATTCCTGTTTCTTAAACTAGTTTTCTTCTCCTTTCTGCAATCTGATTCTGCCAAGGATCTCATAAAAGTTTCTCAGCATCATGAGAGAAATTGATTACTTTTCTACTCCTAAAATTTATACATACACTCACATGGTTATTTTTTAGTTATATAGAAGCGTTCCCAGCATAAGGGTCTTGTTTAATGGAATCACAAAGCTTTTTGAGTTTGTGACGACAATAGTATGTGCCTTGAGAATATATAATTCCATCCAAATTGCTCAGTAAAAGAATTGTTACAACTTTGGCCTCCAGAGTGCTGCAAAAAAAATCTTCAACTTAATGTCTTGTTCTTGCAGTTGTGATGAATTACATAGTTGATAACTGAAACCACCTGGTCTGATATTATCAGAAACATACTGGGCCTTGAATAAAAATTGTTGTGGGCATCAAAAAGTTGCCTGCCAAAGATGCTTAGAGACATACATATCTGATAACTCCAGTTATACATGCTTTCTTGCTGATTTCTTTCATAGTTTTAGACATTTATTCCTGGTTTTAGATTTTAAAATCTTTATCTCGTTTAAGTTGATTGAGTTCATACATTGCCCAAGGGGATTAGTTTGAACATTGAATGGAATTGGTTTAGCAGAATATAAAGAGCAACTGGTTCTCCTCTTCTTCTCAACAGTTTATAGTTAGATTTTTATTTTTTTCTTCTACGGGGCTTACCCTCCTTTATTTATTTGTTTCTTAACATGTCAGTGTTTCTTTGCGTATGTAGATATTGTAACTTCATCTCTAGATCATAGAGATTTTCAATGTCCTTACGTGCGTGGGCTTAATCTGTATATTGTTGAATGGAAAAACTTCTATCTAAAGCGTGCAACAACTAAGTAAAAACGATTATCTGTTTCTGATTATAATTTTAACAAGATTGCAATTGGAGATTTCTAACTTCCTTTGTCAATATTGATTATTTGCCGTATAATTATAATCTTGTTACAGGATTGTGTCTGAAAAAGATGGTCGGGAAGCTTGTTCAATTCTTCATGGTGCTGGCCCTTCAAAGGTTTGTTAATTAATTGCATTTTCAAGCTACTGTAAGGACCTTTGAATCTTTTAACACCTCTTAGTCTCATGCTTCTACTTTTTCCTTGATTTATTCTTATGTTTTAAGCGCATCGACTTTGGGTAGCCTAAGTACAGAAGGCTTGTAACTTAAATCCGTCAGGATTTTACATGTTTATTGCATGATAGGTAATGCTTACTGAATGCTTAATGTTTAGAAATGCATTTCTTTCATCCCATTTGTGAAATTTGCAATGGGCCTACGGGCCTACACAAAGAGGAAAGTTAGACCACATATAAGCCCAAGTGAGATTCCATCCTAAAACCAATTGGTGATAAGTGGAGTAGCCCACTAGGCTTATATGTTAGTCTTCTTTCCCCTCTTTCTCCGATGTGGGACACTCACATGTGAGTATTCTCAACCACATATATTTTGTAGGCAATGACAAAAGATGTTTGTCAAGGTTCACAAATCTAGAATGTCTCTTATCAAAATTTAACCTTGAGTTTGGAACACTTAATTTGCTGGTGAAACTGACTGTTTTTTGCACATCCCAGCTTTGTCATTCCATATTTGTTTTTATATATAAATATTTGATGAACTTTAGGTTGTGATCACAAGCATTAATATAGACGGGAATCTTCTTCTAATTGGCAGTCACCAAAAGGAGAAGGTAAGCTCTATGATTTCGGGTGGTATAGACATGAATTAGAAGATTTCCTCTTTGGATTTAGTTTTGTTTGCTTCTAAATTTGTAGTTCAGCCTATTCTGTTGTATAAATGTCTGAAGTTATTTTACGCCTAGTAGCTTAAAAATGCCTAGTTGGAAATTTGACTATGTTCTTCCTTTAAATATCCGTTACGGCTTGACTTTAGCATAGGGAAATATTATTATTTAACAGTTAACATGAATTGCATAAGTATGTGGCCAAGGAATTTTCTCAAAACATTTAGTTACTGGATATATACTTTGAAGCATTTGAGATAAGCGCAATAGGGAATCAGTTTCTGTTGGAATTGATGGTCTTTTGGATTCAGACGAATGCCATAATCTTTTGATTATGATATTTGAAAACTATATTCAGGAGAAAAAGGTTATAATTGACTAACTTCATTGACATTTATGTATAGACATTTCTTATAATGTTCAGCATTTAACAAAGTTAACATTTTAAGAACCACTTTATAACCGAGTTCGGAGTACTTGTATTCTATTTGTGGACACTACACTTGGTAAATGGTAGTAAACTAATGACCTTGCACCTTTTTGTCAAATTATGAAAAATAATTATAACAGTAAACATATCTTTAGAATTCTCAAGTCTTATTTTTTCCCATGGATTGCATTACGGTTCTAAAGGCAAGAACTTGTTTCTGGGATCTTGAGTAATGATTTGGCTTTTGATTGGAGCTTTCTTCCTTTTATCTTTTTCATGTATTCATTTTCTTATACAGGGACACTCTCCTGAGCAATTCAAGATTGTGATACCTAAAATTCCTGCATATTTCACGGTATACCAACATTTCTTTGACTAAAAGAACTTGCTCCAATATTAACGTAATGAGAATAAATTTGGCTAATGGAAGCATTGGTTTTTTTTTTTTTATGGCTTCTACATAAGTTTGTTTATCTTCTGTGTTGCTATGCTTATGAACAATCATTTTGTGTGTATGATAGAATTTTTAGATGATTCTTCGTGATAGAATTTTGTGTCCACTAGACGATGCTTCATGATAGAATTATTAAATGGAAGAAAAGTTACTTTCCTGCTATTAATTTGATGAATTTGTTTCCTTTCTTTTGAATCATGTCAACAGTTGCAGTTTTTCAATTCAAAATACTATAAATCTGCTAATGTAACCATAGGATCACTGCAGTATTCTGGTACAATTATCATTTGATAATATGTTTGGGCTCAGTAACAATGGAAAATTGACTGTGGTTATCGATTGTAATGGCTGATAGCTTGCAGTAAAGCGTCTAATATGGCCGGCTGTTAGATCATTTGAACTTGTTTGTTCAACTGTCACTCTATATCTTTATATACTATCTCTTTGTGGCGTGAACTATATAGCCTAAATCTGGAATGCCATCACATTTGCTGCTTGGGCAAGACAGACATGAATGTTTCCGTTCATACAGATTGTAATATGCAGCCTGTTAATTCAATGAGAACACCCTTACACCTGGGCCATTTGTTTATCCTTTACTGGACTTGTCCTTTTCCACCTATTTTTCCGATAATATATTTAGTGCAAACCTCTGAAATGCTATTGCATAGTAAATACAATAACTGTATATGATAAGTTGAATACAATCGTATGTTGTTATATCTCGAGACAATATAAGTACCATATGATCTGTCTCTTTAATGTGTTATTTTGTCTTGCAAGTAAAACAAATAAGCACATAATTTTGAATTGATGCAAAACAGTCGGGCAATTTAATTAACTCTCATTATGTTTCCCGACTTATGTATGCGGCAGGGGACAGGAGATCTAATGACGGCACTTCTACTTGGATGGAGTAATGTAATGAATTTTACTTGTACGGTGTTCAGTTTATCGGGAACTGCCTTATAAAAATTTTGAATTTATGTTTCCTCTGATTATTTCCAGAAATACCCGGATAACCTTGATAAGGCGGCAGAGCTAGCAGTATCAAGCTTGCAGGTATTTGTTGAACTGTCTTTGAGATAACTTTTAATTCTAGAAGTACGATCATTTTACAAAACTTTGTTTGTACAGTTGTGTGCATAAGCTTTGGTAAGTTCTCAAGCTTTCCTGATGTTAAATGTATAATACTTTCAAAGAGATGTCGTGCTAGTCCTCTTGTTTACCACCAGAAGAAGAAGGGGCAAAAGACAAATATGGAGTTTGTGTAGCGACTGACTAACTATCGAATATTACATTCGCAGGCGCTTCTGCAAAGAACGTTGACTGAGTATAAAAGAGCTGGATACGATCCTCAGTCTAGTAGCTTGGAGATTCGATTGGTCCAAAGTCAGGAAGACATACGCCATCCACAAATCAAATATCAGGCCCACAAGTACTGAGTAATTAATTTGTACCATAACTGGGATGCTTGATGCGCTTCAAAGCTAGTTTTCTTAAGCCATTCTCCCTTTAAAAGTCAATTAGACACTTTTCTCTTTAACAAAATGACTACCGTCTGAATGGTAAAATTTTATGAATTTTCCTTCTGAACTGTACATATTCTTGTTAACGCACTGTATTCATGGCATTGCTTTTGGAAAAAAAGTCATTATACACTTAATAGGGTTTGGATTCTCTTCATCATCCAAATACCAAAGCATTGGGAGTGTTATGGAGAGACTGGCACTTGGTTGCTGGTAGAGAAAGATGCTAAAACGTGTAAACCAGATCCCCGGTCAAAACACAGGGTATATATGAATTGAACTTGACAGGTTAAATTTATCATAAATGCTATAAGGTGCAGTGAATTCAATATGTTGTTTGCCCTCTGGATTTTTTGTTTCTCGCTGCCCATCTGTATTAGATTGGTCTTCATCTATTTAACGATTTTGAATCTGTAGATATATATATTTGTTAAGTAGGGTAATATGTCTATGAAGTCATGGGGCGATGATGAGTTGATATTTTATGAAATTGAGAAACATGTAATTCTTTAAATCGGGTATTAGATTTAAGGACCTCTCCTGGATAAATAAGACAGAAACAATAGGCAATGCTCTTCTGAGTTTGTACAAAATCAAGATGTGAATGGGCTATTGCACCCTCTTAAATTGAAAGTATCAGAGAGGTGTCATGAGTATTTCAGAGATTAGTTTACATACATGGCGGAGACCAGTGAGAAACAACAAATGGAAAGCGCTATGTATGTTGGCACGGTTAATTTGGTTTTCCATACAAGTTTGTCTATGGAGCCAACGTAACTAGCAAGCGATACATTCTTTCTCATCTGCTGGTTTACTCAAAACTACCCATCAGAGAGGAAATTATTGCAGCGTCGGAGTTATATAGAATGGACTAGAAATGGCACTTGAAATGGGCATTGAAAACGTGATAACCTCCACGTAGTGGAGAGGATTAATCGAGATGTCCAGGGTTGGACTTATCAAGTGTTGGTGACTTACCAATGGAAATCGTCTCTTAAAGCTCAAGGCAAGGAATGGAAACCGACGAGTAAAGTTTTCATTAAAGGAGATTATTAGGAAATGATGGGTATGGAAAAGAATGAGTCTGAAGAAATCAAAAAGATGGAGGCAGAACAAGTAGCAAAAAACCAAGAGATGGTTCGGTCAGTTGATGTATCCCTAAAAATAAGGGAGTGCAATCCAAAGGAAAATAACACTGTTTCGATTAAGCAAAAGGAAGTTCATCACTATCTATCAAAAGATGTCTGTAAGCCTTCAATGAATAAAGGAGGAAATGAGCTAGAAACTAGTGGTACTAATCCAAATGAAGGAGCTCCGGCTATTCAACAGATTGAATAAAGTCTATCAAAGGCTGATTTGCAAAATGGTAGTAATCAAGAGGAGTAGTTTGATCAGGTTACCTCTCATAAAAGTATTAGGAGCAATAGGAAAAGCTCCAAAAGGAAAACAAATTGCCTATGACTTTGATTGTATGGAATGTGCGTGGAATAAATAATCCTTCAAAGCTTAATGCTTTAAGGGATTTTGTACCAAAAGAAAAGCTTAGGGTTTTTGTATGTTGGAGACTAAAATTAAAGAAGTTAATCTGAATAAATTGGCTTGTCTAGTTAGCAACCGACAGTTCATTACAAACCATCAAAGTCATGTATATGGAAGGATTATTATAGCTTATGATGGTGAATTTTTGAAAGTGGAGGTTCTGGAATCAAGCCAGCAATATATACACACTAAGCTTTATTTTAAAAAGGAAAATTCTTAGGTCTTAGCTACTTTTATCTATGGATTTAACACTGTGTTCCAAAGATATGATCTCTGGAATGACCTAAGAAGGATTAAGACTTTGGTAAATTCCCCTTGGGTGGTGTGTGGGGATTTTAATACCACTTTGTTCAGATCAGAGGCTGAAGGTAATTGTACTCTACTCAACTACTCCTCTGATATGTTTGATTGTATGCAGGAGGTGGAACTTATAAATCTAAAATCTGAAGGTCATAAGTTTACTTGGACAAATAAGCAAAGTTCTATTTGGCACGTCAGGAAAAAATTAGATAGGGCTTTGGTAAATGTGGAATGGCTATATACTTTTTCAAGAAGCATTGTGAAATTCCTAGACCCTGGCATCTCAGACCATACTGCTATAAAGATTGATAAATTGTTTACTATCTCCAGAGTCTATCATCCTTTCAGATTTAACAATTTTCTGGCTAACATGGAAGGATTTCAAAAAGCAATAGCAAAGGGATTAGAGCATGGATGCTATGGGACTAAGCAGTACATATGTATCCAAAAGCTCAAGGCTATAAAACAGGAGCTGAAGATTCTTAATTGCTGAAGATTCTTAATTGCAAGAGAGGTCTGAATCTTTCTAAGGAGATTGAAATAACTAGAGATAAACTCTCTTCTATTAAAAATTCACTGGCAGAAAATCCCTTAGATGGTGCTCTAGCTATAGCAAAGAAGGTAGCTCTGAAAAATTACTTGGAAGTGGTGGATAACCAATGTTCTTTATTGAAGCAGAGAGCTAGAATTAATTGGATAAAAGATCGAGATATATGTACTAAGTTCTTCTTCAATTCTATGTTAGCTCGAAAGAATGCCAACAGAATATCCTCCATTAAAACTGAAGCTGGTGTGGAAGTTTTCAGACAGGATGACTTAGCTAAAGAAGCCATGATCTTCTACTAAAACCTACTGGGCTCAGAAACTACCCTGGCAAAACTGGTTTATGATCTTAGACAGTTTCTAACCACTAAAATTCCTGATCATGAAGTTGCTAGGTTAATAAGACCTGTTACAGATCAGGAAATTGAGAAGGTTATCTCTAATATGAATGGTTTTAAAGCTCTAGGACTTGATGGCTTGAATGGTTTTTTTTATCAGAGAACTTGGAATAGTGTGGGGGGGATAGTCAAGGAGGCAGTGCATGAGTTTTTCCTAAAAGGAGTTCTACTAGAAGAAATAAACAAGATCTTTCTTTGTTTGATCCCTAAAAATTCCAGCCCAGATACTTGGAGTGACTACAGTCCTATTTCGTGTACAAATTTCCTCTACAAGATCATTGCCAAGATTGTGGCTAATAGGCTGAAGGAGGTCCTAAAATTTCTCATTAGTGAGAATCAAGAAGCATTTATGGCTAATAGAGACATAAGGGACAATATCCTTATAATGCAGGAGCTTTTAAAAGGGTATAACCGCAGAAGAAGTCCCCATAATTGCACCATTAAAATTGATTTACAGAAAGCTTTCGACAGTGTGAATTAGGTTTCCTACTAAAAACTATGGAGATAATGAACTTTCCCCTAAGGTTCATAAAATGGATTCAAGAATGTATTTTTACTACTTCCTATGAGATTTTGATAAATGGGAGCCCCATGGAGATGTTTAAAGGCAAAAAAGGTCCTAGGTAAGGAGATCCTCTATCCCCTTACCTATTCCTAATTTGTATGGAGGTTCTCACTCAGTTACTGAAGCACAACACTTCAACAGAACCTAAATTCATATTCCACTCCAAATGTAAGAAAGTTGCTCTAACTAGTTTATGTTTTGCAGATGACCTTATTCTCCTAAGCAAGGCTAATGTTCACTCAGTCACTCTTTGATGAGATCTCTCAACTTATTTAAGGAGTTGTCGGGTCTACGTGTCAATCAACACAAAAGCTATCTCATTCTCTCCAAAAGCACTTCTCACCTCTCAAATGCTTTATCTCAAGCTATGGGTATGGAAACTAAAGTCCCTCCTCTCCTCTACTTGGGGATTCCTATCTCATCAAGAAGGCTTATGTTTTGTGAATGTATTCCTTTAATTGAAAAGATCCAGAACAGATTGGGGATATGGTCCAATAGAGCACTATCCTATGGAGGGAAAATTCAGCTACTGAAGTCGGTGATCATATCTATGAATACTTACTGGTGTTCATATCTTTTTCTCTCAAAAGGACTGATGAAGCAATTCCTATGGGGGAAAGGGATTGGAGAGAAAGGAATAGCCAAAGTTAGTTGGAAGAAAATCTGTCAATCGAGAGAGGAAGGAGGATAAGGACTGGAGTCAATATCTAGTAAAAATGGATTTAAAATATCCAAGAGGATTTGGAGAATTCTAAGTAAAAAACAATCTATGTGATCCAAATGGATTCACTCTTATCTATTAAAACGAGGGAGTTTTTGGGCTCTAAAAACCAAAAACAGCTACACCTGGTTTTTTAACCTTCTTAGATTGAGGGACGATATGTACCAGCACATTTCGTGCCAGATTGGGGTAGGGGAAATAATTTCCTTATGGTATGACAATTGGACAGGGAATGGACCTTTAATACAAAATCAGATAGCAAGATCCCTATTAAATCAATTCCTTAAGGATACTAAGCTCCAAGAAATAGTTAGGAAGGGGAACTGGTCCCTTTCTTTAGATGAGACTAAACTTCTTCACTTTCCTCAATTTAGAAGCCATGGTGAGATAGATATCTACCTATGGAAGGTATTCCTGTTTCTGAGATTACTACTAAGGAAGTTAGAAGGATGAGGGAGGAGATTGCTAATCTAGTAAGATGGGATACATTGATATGGAATAAGGCCCTTAGACCTAATGTTAGCTTTCTACTCTGGCTAGCAATTTGGGACAGACTTAGTACCTTGGATAAGCTGAAATTCCTAACCTTCTATAAGCTATGTATCCTATGCAATATAGAGGATGAAACTAGAGATTACCTCTTCTTTGAATGTGTCTTCTCAAGAGAAGTTTGGGCAAAAATCTCTATTTTATGTGCCCCTGGTTTCATCTATGGTAAACTCACAAATATCCTACAGGTTTTACCAAATTTGCAGATTTCTAAATATGATAGGGCTATTATATTACTCTCGGTGGCTACATGTGTTCAAGTAATCTGGAATGAGAGGAATAGTATAAGGTTTAAAGCCAAATCCAATTCGTTAATACCTTTTATAAAACTCACTACTACCAGTATAAGGGAGCAACTGATCATTAATCAATTAAACCTACACTGTAGCAGGAGAATGACACATGTATGGAGAATATATCTCTAGCCCTATCAGAACTTTCCTAAGTTCTAACTCTTAATTCTCACAGCAGAAATGAAATTCAACCACAGTTCAACACGAAGCAGATTATTCATTTACAATCTCTAAGGAATAAATGAGGTTATTCAGATATGGACTCACCTGGAATACTTTTTTCCTTTCTGGGTTGAGCATTGCTTGAAGATCCATGCTAGCCACCCATATCCCTATTATCAACGAATTATTGTTTAATCAGTGCGGGTTTTAAGAAAAAAAAGGAATTGAACTGTTTAACTTTTCGTGGATGAAAGCTCCTCTTTGACCTCTGTGGCTAGCCTCGAATCCCTTTAAGAAAATCAAATCCTAATGAGTTGAACTCATATTAGACATGCCCTAATTAATAATAGAGAACAGATTAAGTTTGTTACTTGTGTTGAGATTCTTGGATTAAGTACTGAGTGGGAGTAGCCGGAACCATAGATCGAATAGCCAGAACCTTCTTCTTCCAAATAGAGAATCTCTGCCAAGATTCGAGAAAGGACATTAAGAATGAACCAACAATAAAACTGAATACACTTACCTAAGCCGAGATCTCCCTCATCGGTTAGTCTCAAAAGAGCTGAGCCCCTAGAGAGCCTTCTCCCTCCTCTGATAACGCAAGGTCTGGAAAGTTGAAACACAAAAAAGTCATGCCCTAATCGTAAAAGATTTCTGTGGTTGAGAATGCTTCCTGAGTTGATCTATCTGTGTGAAGAATCGAGGAAGAGAAACTCCACAAAACCACTGCTTGCATTGTCGTCAGAGTGTCAACTCTCATCCACCCTAATTGAGTAAGAGATAGAAGATTCGAGAAAGCCGTAGGTCGTTATACCCGAATGGTAAAACAACTTATTAAAACGGATGTGCCTTGTGTTTTTGTTCTGAACGTCGTCATATGCTTAACCTAGACAAATTTAGTGAACCAAGTGGGTCTATCTCACTTGGGAGTGAACCCTCTCTTGATGTAATCTTCTCTATTTATTAATGAATTTTTTAAATTAAAAAAAAGGATACATATGCTATGGAGTAAGACATTTCAAAGCTTTTGAGTGGATGCTTTAGTTTATATGTACATAGTCTAAGAATGTAACAGTAAAAGCAAAGGAAGTGCCCGTATTGACAGGGGATTAAATTTGTTTTGATTAAAAAAGCTTCTTAAACACGACCGAATTAGTAAAATACAAAGAGTTCACTTATATGCACCAAAAAACAAAATCTTTAATTACACCATAATCTTTTTCATGTGAACCCTGTTTTTTGCTATAGTTTAACATGTACAATTAGGACAAGTACATAATTGATCCTAAACCAGTTCCTAAGTTTTTTTAATCAAATTTATATTATTTAGGAATAAAGGACCACTTAAATGTTTTAACTTTGACCCTAAATACTCATTTGATTTTAATATTTTTATCAAATAAATCTCTAATTTACTTAAAATATCATACGAACTCACATTTTAACTTAACATGAAGGCTCAATCTTAATTACATGACCAACAAAAAAAAAATTAATAGAAGTATTTCAATAAAAAAATTTAAGAATAGACCAGTAAAATTTTCAATTAGTTATTATTTTGTCGTAATAATTATTTTTAAAATATTAGTATTAGAAATATATCACTTATTTTTTAAAATAAAATACTAGTATATGTAATCCATATATCACAAAAAATATATTTCACCTTTCACTTTCATATATTATTTCAAATTATTTATTTAACCTATATTTAATCTATATATGAATTGAAAAAACCGAAAGAGTGTAGTAGTTTTGCAAACTTTTCAAGATTACGACATAATAAAAAATCAGAAGAATTAAAGTGCAACAAAAAATAAATCAACACCGAGATTTGTTAACGTAGTTCAGTACACCTTGCCTACGTCTACAGGGCCCTCACCCAGCTTAATCACTTTTACCGAAGTACAATAGGTTTATCCAAGGCTTATCCAAGACGACGCCACTCAACCCTTGACACTATCTCTTAACCTCACTTCCCGTGATAGATTTTCACACCCAATAACACGACCGACTCGTGTTAACCTCTACAGAGGATTTATCTCAACAATCTATTAATTGAAAGACAATAAATAAAAGACTCAAGTGTTTAAAAAAATTAATAATAAAATCTAAACACACTTGAGATTCAAACAAAACAACTTCCCTATGGGTTTAGCTCATCTAAAAGAGACCTGAAAGTTGTTCTCACACTATAGGCTGATTCACGCAAAACGCAGAACAAAATTACGGTTGCATAGTCACCAAACAACCCATTACAAAAGTCACACGCAACACATCAATCGGTCTAACTGTGAGACACTCCACAAGGATGACTGTCCAGCGTGAGCAACCCCCACATAATCAATACAGAACTGTGAATCGAAAACACACACTGCACACCTTTAATTTTTATCAGTCAAGCAAAGAACACACCACAAAAAACACATAAACATGCAACCCACACCCAGATGTCAACGCAACTGTATAGGACACCCATAGCCACACTAACAACCCATCAATCAACACACCAAGATATCTCACACCTGAAATTAGTTCATCATTAAACCAGCTGCCCACATTCGAAAATAACTCTGCCAGATCTTTACTGTTACTCGCCCATTGACCTCTCAATGCAAGTTTTCTAATTCACCAAAGACAAAGTAAAACCTATGTTCCCAACATCACCAAAAGGTCTTCACTCCCACGCACAATATGGATTGCGCACACTTGACTTCAATACACACGCATTCCACTCAAAGCACTTACAATACATACCAAAGCCATCAGTCGTAGGTCTCACACACCCAAAACCTGAACACCTCAGTTTTTTACAGAAATCAATTAATTCACAAGAAAATTCTAGTGATGCTCTTCAGCCACACATCAACGTAATCCACCACACATCTATTCAAGATAGGATTCTATAACATTTAGAACATTATCCAGAATAGCTTTTTGAATCTAAGTCAAACAAGGATTATTGGTTAGCTATCACCATCCAATTAATATCTTATAGGTCTAATTAATAAAGAATGTGAAAACTAAATACTTAGATATATAACATATATCCTAACAATTCTCCCTTTTTGGTATTGTTTGTCACAAATATGAAACTCTCCTAAATAACATAATTGGACATATAAGTATCAAATTCACAATTCATATGACAAATAATCCCCCTTATTCAAACATCAAGTTCCAAAGAATATCACAATTGTCCAATCATCCAAATTTCTCCCATCTGTGACAAAAAGATGCTAAAAAGCAAAAAGAATAGTCACGCATATACCTTGAAATCTCCCCCTGAATTGAACAATCACCCAAAATAATCTGATGTTTCCCCCTTAGGACAAAACAGTGTCAAAATGAAGAATGCCCGAGAGATAAGTCCAAATGATGCTCAATTTATGAGAGAGTTGAAGCTTGATGAGGATGAGTGATTGAACCAAATTTATACTATAAATTAGGCCTGCTTTCTTTAGTAATTATGCATTTGATAACTCCTGATTTATGATTTTTATGCTTATTTTGGTTCCGCACATCGAGTTTTTATAATTTGCAATTTGCCAGTATTTTG
>JAOTBA010000002.1:16304217-16323455 GCA_025629845.1 Erythroxylum squamatum | reverse complement strand
ATATTTATTAATAATTATTAAATTAATTTTATAAATTAAATTAAAATTGTGATTATTATTTATTATTATAATTTTTGAAGATAGGGTATAATATGATAATGAATTATTTTTTAATTTTAAAAAAATTCAAATAGTATTTTATAAATTTAAAAAATTACCTAAAACAATATCCGGTATTAATTCATACCGATATAAAACTGTATCAAAACTCAATCCGATATAAAACTCGATACAAAGCTCAATCCGATATAAAATTCGACACGGTATTTATAAGATCGTTGTAATCATTATCTTTATGAAATACTTCCATCCCCGCCAAGAACAAGCAGCAGCAGCCTTTATTTATGAAAATATTAAGAAAATAAAATAACCAAATTTAAGTAAATAAAAAAGAGACCCGCCAGTGCCCAGAGAATTCTCGAATTGCATTTTGGAGCTAACACAAACGCAACCTTTGCATTGAATTCTGGATTGCGAGGAGAAAGAGAAACCCAAATTGCAGTCTGGAGCTAACACAAACGCAAGCTTTGCATTCCCACAAAAATTACCAAAATACTTCTTCTTCTTCATAATGGACCCTGAAACGGCCTTGGAGCTGGTGAAGCGCGGCGCTACTCTTCTCCTTCTCGACGTCCCTCAGTATACACTCGTCGCCCTTGACACTCAGGTTCTTCTTCTTTTTCTTCCAGTTTTTACCTCTCGGTGTTTTTGAATGCGTATAATAATAGTTAGTTATGCTTCAGGTGTTCACAGTTGGTCCCGCTTTTATGGGGATTAAGATGATTCCTCCTGGTCCTCATTTTGTATATTATAGCTCTTCCACCGGGTTCGTTGCTTCTCTTTGTTTAATTTCCAATGGACTTGTGTCAAATGGTATCCTCAACTCAAAATCTTTATGGACTGTTTTTAGTTCTCGCCCATTTTCACTTTATTTAGCTTTTTAACATTCACTTTCATGCCGGTCATTCTTACTTCCCTCGTCTTTGAAGTCATCCAAGCACATTCTATAAAATTTTCTGGGGTTCTTGCTCGATGAGGCCACCATAGCTATATATTCGTCGTATCACTATCCCTTTAGATGGATTGTATACAACATATTTATTCTTCATTCACATTTTAAGTCCACTTCTCAATCTTCTTTTCTGTACAGAGATGACAAGGGATTCTCACCAATTAATGGCTTTTTTATTGATGCTGGTCCCTCCGAGGTCTGTGGTTTATTTGATTGTGTTAATTGTTTCTAATTTCTTGTAAAAAAAAAAGATAGCTTCAACCCGCTAGTTCAACGATCTCGATTACAATTATTTTACGCCGATAGTCAACTTAAGAAAATTGTGTCATGGTATCAGCTTAACATAGTGGCTTTGACAGCATAAATGCCTTGAAGCCTGGGACTGATCTTTCTATACATCTATGATGAGATCAGGTGATTATTCGTCAGTGGGATCAACAACAAGAACAGCTTGTGAAAGTATTAGAGGAAGAGGTTTGACTCTATTTAACAATTCATAAATTTAGTTTCCCAATTGCATATTCATTTTTTTTCTGGAAACTAATAATACCTGCGGTGATATGCACTTAATTATCTGTACTTGTTAATTGGAAATTTATATCAAAGCCATAGGTGTTACCAAACACATTTTCTCTCAAATAGCAGTATTATCTTAGACTTTGCTGTCATGTCCATGCTACTAATCTACTCCACTTCTTAGGCACAATTCCTCCAAAATATATGCCAAGGATCACATGGACTTCAAAAATCCCAACTTTCCCCTTTTCATACTATTCCTCTTTCTCACTTTATCTATTTCTTACTTTATGTAAAACGATTAATTATACTTCAATTGGGTCATTATATGTTCAGACAAAGTTTGTTACTTACCTTTTGATGTTGAAGATTTAAAAATTAAACAAGCTACAATCTTTTATTTTAAGTGAATATATTTTCAAGTAACTTGAGGTCTACTGTTCCACTATCTTTTGTTTCATTGAGAAGCCTGATCAAGTTGACTTACTAAAGATTTAACTATTTGTGGTTTATATGTGTTGTCTACTTTGGTACTTGTTATGTTGCAATCCAATAACTACGACTTCCACCCCTTAGCAGTATTAGCTTTATGTGTGTTATATAGTATTGTTGGATGAATTAGTGTTACCAATGTCATGTGGTTACTACAAACATTAGCCTTATAATATAAATTATACAAGTGAGTTCATTGTAGTTTTATTTCACTTTGTGTATAAATTTTATCAGTCATAATTGAAATAAAGTTACGTAAGTAAATGAACAAGAGAAAATGTAGACTAGCTGGAATTGCGAATGAAAAAATGAGAATAGAAGCAAGAAAGTTGGTTGGAGTAGAACTAAGGTCTTGAGATGAGGGAAAGAAAAAATTCCCTTCATTTATTAATGAACTAAAGGTATATGATTGGAGGAAATTCAGGCTTAATAAAGCAATAGCTCAATGTTTATATGATAAGAAAACTTTTGGTTATTTTTAAGCCCATTAACTAATGAATGAAATTTCTTGTGGACAATTGTTATTCTTGTTTTTAAGCTCTCAAATGTCTTACAAATTACAACCTCCTATAGATAAAACAATGGGCAAACATTAAATCCTTTGTATAAAAAAAAAATTCTATGAAATAATTTTTTAATGATGTTTAAGTTATTAACTTACTTTTTGTATGCTTGTTTTTCCTCTTGTATTGTTGTACATTTAGGAAGAGAGATTTCGTCAAGGAGTTAAAAGTTTAGAGTTTGACAGGCATCTTGGTCCTTATAATTTAAGTCAATATGGAGAATGGAAATGCTTATCCAATTACCTCAACAAGGAGATCATTGAACGGATTGGTAATTTGGCTACTTAATGAGCTCAACATTTCCCAATTTTAGCTATTTCCATTCTTTTTCATCCTTTAGCAGTTTGATCTTTTGATTTTGCCTTTTCTTTGAATTGCTCTCTTTTCTGAATTGACTATAGTTTCAAAGTCTATATTTTTCAACCTTGAAGGGTTCTTTTTCTTTTTCTCTAGATTTATCCAACATTATTGAGATATACTAGGATTTCTCTTCTTCTTTTGTTTATGAGACATGTTCTTTGTAAGTAAGCTATGTAGACTGTCTTATTGCTCTTTATAAAACTAAATAAGGAAAGGTTTGATATGTATGAGAATGTGCACTGACTATGTTTGTTAATTCCTCCTCTTGTATGCCTTTGTAACATAACAGTAAAGAGGTATTGATTTTAGGTGTTGTTCAACTTTGGTAATTCAAGCTTCTGCTCTTATGGAGGATGCTTCATATTTATGTTGTTAGCAATCAACTATCAATATGTTTGTCATATACGTAAAGTCTTCTACTTGGTGAAAAGAACAAAGATCAAAGATCAATTGTCAATATGTTTGCTGACTTATTCAAGGAGGAGACATGCCAATGCTCAACAACTTTCGGAATCCAGTAGTTAATAACTTTTAGAATAGGAATTTGCTAGTTGTGATTACATCCATATTTTTATGTTTATTTTCCCTATTTTTGTGTTATGTTATTTTAACTTATCCCAAATAATATTCGAGTTTTATAAATATCCCACTTAGGCTTAGTAAGTAGGCCTATTATGTTTTTGTAATTGCAACTGTTGCTATGAGTCAGTCCACTCTATACGGGCACTCTTGTCGGGAATAATATTTGTTAAGATTCTTGCTTCTATTATTTCCAGCTCTTCCTACTTTTTTCTTATTGCTCTTCACTACTGCACTTGGTAGCTATCATTTTTGGAATTAGAGCCTAGTTTATCACCATAGTGCAAACATGTTCCATTGTGTCAACTAGTGATCTAGAAACTACTCAAAACTTGAATTTGATCCTTCAACAATTATCTAATGTTACGTCCAATTTACACTCGATATTTTGGTGGCAGAAGTAGCAGCACTCAAGGTTCAATCCAATAATCTTCCACATGCTGGTACCAATCAGAGAGATCTAGAACTAGGCAAGACTCCTTGCGAAGAAGATGATGATGTAGACAGTCCTTGGTGGCTTAAAAATCTTGCACACATACCACACACCAAAATGGAGTTCCTAAATTTTTAAGATGGAGCCCCTTGAGGTTGGATTCTTAAGGTGGAATAATATTTTAGCTATTATTAAACACTTGATGATTTAATTGTTGACATTGTGGCAATGTATTTGGAAGGGGATCTGATGTTAGGATCCATAAGCCTTGGGTGCTTTTATTAGTGGGCTAAAGGAAGAATTAAAATTGATGTTAGGATCCATAAGCCTTGTAGTGGATATAATAAGGCTTGTAGTCTAGCTTTGGAGTATAAAACTAAGGCCTAATCAACTCACAGGACTAAGAAAACAAACTGGGCTCAAGTGGGTCGACCTGATCACTCTTCTAGCATGGAGAATTGTATCCTACCTACTCTAAATTCTTCAAATTAGTGCATCTCTGTCTTACCCAGTGTGCTTGCAGTCTTGGAACCCATTTATGATTCCTGCAAATGGCTGAATATGGGATGTAGGGATGCAAAATTGAAGAGAATAAGGGCTATGTGCAAATATTTAGCTATTGTAATAATGGAGCTCACAGAGGGTGAAGGGAGAGCAAAGGAAGCAGAGGAACCCTTACCCGAAACAACCTTAGAGGATTTGTAGAAATATCTTTCCATGCCATCTTGGGGAAAACGACAGGCACCACTATGAAATTACAAGACCCTCACATAGGTCGAAAGGTATTGATTCCTATTGATAGTGGTTCTATGCATAATTTTGTGTCTGAGCAGGTGGTAAAGGAACTCAATCTCTAAACTCGATCCATCCCTTCTTGCGATGTGCAAATTGGGAATGGTGATTTCATTTGGTGTGACCAGATATGCTATCATGTAGTGGTTGAGTTGTTAGGGTCACAAATTATGCAATATTACTACCCATTTCTCATTGGAGGTGTTGATTTGATATTGGATATCAAGTGACTGGCTTCTTTCAACACATTCCAAGCCAATTGGATTGAGATGTTTCTAATTTTTACACTGAATGGAAGTAAATACAAGCTCTAAGGAGTGCCTCATAAACCATCAGCTGAAGCTTCCTTTTATTACCTAGCCAAAGAAACCAAACCCACAGACAGAGAAAAATTTCACCATCCAGCCCTTCAAGAACTTCTTCACCAATTTGCTTCAATCTTTCAAGAACCAACTACATTGCCACCCTTTTGCAATCACTTTCATTCCACACCATTACTACCAAACTCTTACTCACCAAACATTAGACCATAAGATACCCACACTCACAAAAGCTCAAGGTTGAAAAACAAGTGGAAGAATTACTGCATATAGGATTTATATGTCCTAGTCAGAGTCCATTTGCAAGCCCTGTACTCTTGGTTAAGAAGAAAGACAATTCATGGCGTATGTGTGTGGACTATTGGAGGTTGAATAAAATTACAATTCATGACAAATACCCAATTCCAAATGTCAATGAACTTTTAGATTAATTACATGGAGCAGATGTCTTCTCAAAAATTGATTCGTGATCTGGATACCATCAGATACGTGTTCATCTCGCGGATATCCAAACATAGCATTTTGGACACACTCCATGCACTTTGAATTGATTGTAATGTTGTTTGACCTTACTACTACCCCACCCATATTTCGATTAGCTATGAATGGCCTCTTCAAGTCTCATTTGCACAAATTCATCTTAGTTTTCTTTGATGACATCATAGTGTTTAGCAAGCATATCCAACAACATTATAGGCATTTACAAACAATGTTAGCTCCTACATGACCATCAATTCTATGTAAAGGCCTCTTAGTGCCTTTTTGGTCAGTCACAAACTTCCTTCTTGGGACATCATGTATTTGTTGAAGGTGTAAGGAGGGAGCTAGAAAAGATCCAATTTGTTATAACTTGGCCTGCCCCATCTAATGTCAAAGAATTACGTGTGTTTGTAGGATTCACATGCTATTATAGTTGTTTTGTTAAAAATTATGGGGCCGTTGCTAGATCATTGGTAGAACTCACTAAGAAGAGTGGATTTTGTTCGTCTCAATCAACAGATGAGGCCTTCCATAATCTCAAAAGAGCAATCACCACTACTCTAGTCATGCAATTACCAAATTTCAGCAAGCCATTTACCGTGGGATGTGATGATTCCTCTGGTGGGATAGGCTCCATTTTTCTACAGGAAGGTCACCCAATCGCATATTTCAGCAAGGGTCTTTCATTCTCTAATTGATAGAAACCTGCTTATGAAAGATAATTGCTTGCATTAGCATTGGCTTTACAAAAATGGACACATTATTTGTTGGGAAACCATGTTTTTGTGAAAATTGACCAATGCAATCTCAAATTCTTGCTGGATCAATGCCTCGCTACCACTGGACAGCAGCGCCTTCTCATCAAATTACTTCCATTTGATTTTTTTATTGTATGTAAGAAACCTGCCAAAAATAGAGGCACAAATGCTCAATTTAGACGTCCCCCAGCAAGCTGAATTATTATCATTGGTTATCCCTTTTTTGTGTGGATTTTTGTTATTTGCAGGACGCGTTGCAATAGGACCTGTATATGAGGGACATCATGGCTGATTTGTCCAAAGACTCATCCACCCATCCAAATTTCCACATAGCATATCGAAGACTTTATTATAAAGACCACTTGTTGATTCATAATCTTTCTTCTCTTGAGGAAAAATTTTTGGTTGAATCCTACCAAAGTCTCATAGTAGGACATGGAGGCTATTTGAAGACATTGAAGCGTTTGAAAGCAACATTTTTTTTGGCCTAAAATGAGACAAGAGGTCAAAACTTGTGTTGAGAATTGTATGATTTGTCTACAATCCAAATACAAAGCCTTAGTGCTTGTGGGACTACTACAACCTTTGCCTATACCAAACCAGATGTAGGAGGAAATTTCTATTGATTTCATTACTAGAATTCCTAAATCTGTTGGTTATGACACAATATTAGTGGTGGTGGATCGTCTTAGCAAATATTCTCACTTCATCCTTTATCTTACCCATATACTACAAAAAGTGTTGCCTTTATTTTTTGTAGGGAGATTTTACACCTACATGACATACCAAAATTAATTGTTTCGGATAGAGATGTTGTCTTTGTTGGCTCCTTTTAGCAGGAACTTTTCAAGCTCAGCCAAGCATGTCTCACCAAGAGCACCACCTATCATTCACAAATAGATGGCCAAACAGAGGTAGTTAATAGATGCCTAGAAACTTATCTAAGCCATGTTAGTTGCAACATGTGAGTTTCTATGGTTGTGCCATCTTCTTGAGGAGATTGGGATTTATCTGCCTATACCTACTCCACCGAGGCCTATGAGATTGATATTTGATAATCAAGCAACACTACACATTGCCTCTAACCCAGTTTACCACGAGAGGACTAAACACATTAGAGAGAGGATTGTATCTAGAGAGCTGATCACTGAGTTTACAGTCTTTGCAGACCAATTGGTTGACCTTTTCACTAAGTCCTTGAGGGGTTCGATAATTGAATATCCAAGTTGGGCATTGATAACATATATGCTCCAGCTTGAGGGGAAGTGTGAAGCACTACCTATCATCCACAAATCGATGGCCACACAAAGGTAGTTAATAGATGCCTAGAAACTTATCTAAGATGTTTTGCTAGTGAGCAATCATGTTTGTGGCACAAGTACCTTCATTGGGCTGAATATTCATTAAATACCGGTTTTCACACCTCTGTCAGTACATCCACTTTCAAGTTGGTCTATGGATGAGAGTCTTCAACCATCCATCTATGTGTCCATGGTGAGACTCACATTCCTAAACTTGAAGAGCATCTTATAGATAGAGATGATATGCTAAAAATTTTAAAAGAGCATTTGCTTAGAGCAGAATCTTGAATGAAAGCTCAAGCTAATTCTAAAAGGCATGAGCTGCAATTTAATGAGGGTGATCTGGTCTTCGTAAGGTTGCAACCATACTGCTAGCATTCGCTTGCCAAGCGAAGATATCAAAAGTTATCTCCTCGATTCTTTGGGCTTTACAAAATTATCAAATGAGTGGGACCTATTGCATATGAATTGAAATTACCTGAACCTGCCCATACTCACCCCATTTCCTATGTTTCCTTATTACGACCTGCTTATGGATTGTATACACCCCCTCTGCCACCATATTTACCCATTAATTTAGATTGGGAGCTCACTTTGTCACCTTCTACAATCTTGCGTCATCGATGGGTCAAAGAAGGGGGAAATCTATTCTTGAGCTCCTAGTTTAATGGCATGATGGCTCTCTAAAAGACGCAAGTTGGCCGGGATTTTTACGTTGAGGACAAGTGATGATATAACACCACCTTTGCTGACTTATTCAAGGAGTAGACATGCCAACACTCCACAACTTTTAGAATAGGAATTTGTTAGTTGTGATTACATCCATATTTTTAGGTTCTGTTATCTCTATTTTTATCTTCTGCTATTTTATCTTATCTCAAACAATATTGGGATATTATAAATACCCCCCTTTGCAACTATTGCTGGGAATAATATTTGTTGAGATTCTTGCATCTATTATTTCCAGCTATTCCTACTTTTTTCTTACTGCTCTTCACTATTGCACTTGGTACCTATCAGCTTTGTAACAGAATAGTAGAGGTTTTGATTTTAGGTGTTGTTCAACTTTTGTAATTCAAGCTTCTCCTCATATGGAGTATGCTTCATATTTATGTTGATGACAATCAATTGTCAATATGTTCGTCGTATGGGTATAGTCTTCTACTTGGTGAAAAGAACAAAGATCCTACATGATGTTTTTTTGTCTACTTGGTGAAAAGAACAAAGACCCTACATGAAGGGACCTCTTAGTTGCCACTTTGTCACATAATGCCATGTGACATGCTCTTTGCTTTTCCGTTATGACATTTTACATGTGCTCCCTCCAACTTCAAAAGCATATTGAATTTTTATTTGTGGTTAATTCTGCACAATTTCTTCATTTTGGATTGCTTGTTTAATTCACAGAACCCATTGGAGGAGAAATCACGGTTATGTGCGAGTCTGAGATGGTTAAAACAAATGCCAAAACAGTTGTAGAGAAAGCTTTAGATGAGCAATTGAGGACCAGTAAGTTTTCGACCTCTACATCTGTTGATAAGTCTAAGATGAAAGGATGTTATTATACTTCAATTCCTCGTGTCGTTAAACGTAGAGGCATTGAAGCAGAAAGACTCTCTTCCTTGAATCTTGACAAGGTTAGTATTATTGATGCTACCTTTGTAATTGATTCTTGATAAACATGAATTTTCTTCACATTGATTATTTTTGTTAACAAAATACCTTAATGATATGTCCAGTCAGAGTTACTAGAAAGCATTTTAACAAATGATTATGGTGGTTCTGAAGACATGCTTCTTGGGGAGTTGCAATTTGCCTATATTGCATTTCTGGTATGGAGAGAAACAATATGATGCTTCACTCTTTATAGTCCTCAAAAGATGTCTTAGATTTGAAAATTGTACAGATGGGCCAGTCACTTGAAGCATTTCTACAGTGGAAAGCTTTGGTGTGTCTTCTTCTGGGATGTACTGAAGCTGTAAGTACTGATATCGTAATGTTTGCTTGTTAAAAAGATAGGCTTTGCTTTTTTGTTTCTATTTTTGAAGATATGTTCAATCATTCTAACGGTTCTTGTTATTTTGTTATTTTTTCAATCGTATATCAAGAAATTATCCTTGCAGATGCAATTTTCTTGGGCATTTTCTAGCCACCGTTAGATATTTATGCAACGAATCATTCTTCTGCCAATATTATTGAATGCCTTGACTCCATGTTTGAGATACTCGAACAGTGGATTATGAATTAAACTTGTTGGATCATTTTGTTGTGCACAAATCCATCAACATGTTCCAATCAAATTGGTGGGAAGAAGATTTCATAGACAAGCATGCATACATAGTAGCAGAAAAACCTAATAACCTACTTGCTTCTATTAGTGTAAGATGGATATTTTTTGTAGTCCATGCCACAGAGCAATACATCAAGGTTGTGTATGTGCGAAAAAGAATCCAAGTGTGTGTTTATGCGCATGCATGCCAATGTTTACGCATTAAAATTGATGTTGGAAGCAAGTGGACGATAGATTGTTGAGACATATTTAGGCCACTGTTCCACTTAATATCTTTTATCAGTTTGTGCTCCATTTCTGTTAGTTTTTGAGAGGATCTAAACTATTAACATGGACATTCTGCACTGTGCATGACAGAAGCATGGTAGGTAGCAAAATTCTCATGAGCTTACTGCCCTGCTTGACATTTCTGTCTTTGAGTCTATGTTTGGTGACTTTCTCATGATCAGTGTATTCTTCTTACCATGTTACTTTGATCCAGATTGAGCATTTTAGTTATTTAATCAAGTGCTTTATGCTTTGTTTTGGCAGCCTTTCCATTCTAGGAGTAATCTATTTACAAAGGTAATGTGCTATTTGTAGGAGGCTTTTAATGTTTCTCTATGTGCTATTTATTTAATGGATCATATTTCCATGATAATTCTGAGTTGAAATGATGGGGTTATCTTGTGGGCTTTATATACTTTGTACATCTAGATCCTTATGTTATTGACAGCTATTATGGGAAGAAGTATTAGAGCAGTGGGACAAATAAAAAAGAAGCAACTCTTGACAAGTCAACAGAGGACCTGATATGTGTTTTTGCGTGGATTTAGTCACGGGATGACTCATAGGAAAATCCTCTTTACCTTTGTTGGAGTTCTTCCCCTTCCTAAACGTTATGGTAGTGGCTTAAAAGTCTCGTCCCTTGACAAGCCCTTTACTAATGATTTTTAAGATGAAATTCTAACCTTTTCTTATTCCTCTCCTCCTCTTTAAATAGGTTGAATACATATAGTTTTTAAGAATTAAAATAGCATAAGAATAGGCTACCTTATTCTCCTATTAAAAGTATGACTTTTGGAAATAATAGACTTCCTAAATAAGGTAACTAGTGCCTAAATAAGATAACTACTGCAGAAACGATCCAATTAACTGATAAACTTCCTAACCAGCCTCCGCAGTTAGCTCTTAACTATCATCAGCCTCCACAATTGGCTCTTAACTATCTCCTTGTATATTTCCTTACTACAAATTCATCTCACATATCATTACTCTCCCTTTGGACAAAGAGCTTGTCCTCAAGCTCGAACGCAGGGTAGGTGTTCTTGAAGTTGTCAAGAAACTCCCAAGAAGCCTCCTTCGTTGGAAATCCCTACCACTGCACTAATAACTCTCATTGTCTCCTATCGTGCCTAGCTTGTAAAATTGCGCTAGGAACCAAACCTGATTTGCCCTCTAGCAGTGGAGAAAGAGGGACGAAAGTTGCTGGTGGAACTCCCTTATATTCTTTAAGTTGCGAAACATTCACCACATCATGAATTTTACTCCCTGAAGGCAAGGCCAAATGATAAGCTACCTTGCCAATTCGTTGCACAACCTAAACTAGTGTGAAATAATTAGGGGCTAGTTTATGAGAATCCTATTGAATCACTAGTAATTGCCTGTGAGGTTGTAATTTCAGCCACACCTATGCCCCCACCATAAATATGACCTCACCACGGTGAAGGTCATATACTTGCTTCATTCTTGCTTGTGCATAGATTGGCCGCCTCTTTAATTCAGCCAATACTTCATCCCGCTCCTGAAGGGCTTGATCTAGCACATCTAACTTAGTGGCACCATGACCATAGGACAACAGACGTAGGGTCTCACGACTCACGACCATACACCACATGGAATGGTGTGGCTTGCGATGCATAATGGATGTGTTATAACAAAATTCAGCCTAAGCAATCCATTCCACCCAATTCCTCAGCCTTTCCCTCTCAAAACATCGTAAATACATATGAATAGTCTTATTCACTACCTTTGTTTGACTATTTGACTGCGGATGGTTGTGGATGAATAGCCAATTTCGTCTCACATAATCTAAGCATCTCCCTCCAAAATGTACTCGTGAAAACTTTATCTCTATCACTCACAGTTGATTATGGAAGGCCATGCAATCTAAAATCCTCTCAAAAAATGCGAGCCATAAAGATGACAGTATAATGATGTGCTATGAGTGTAAAATGAGTCATTTTAGAAAATTTGTCTGCCACCACAATAAGACAGACTTCCCCTAACTTTGGCATCTCGTCAATGAAATCCATCGATATGTCAACCCAAATCTGAGTGAGAATAGTTAAGGCTGCATCAACCCTACTGACTGGAGATTTTCCCATTTATTCTGCTGTCACACACCTATTTAGGGCATAGTACCAGTGGTGTAGGTGTTGCAGTTGATTCTAACAAAATTCGAGCGGTAACAGAATAGGCAACATCCCAGTCTGCGAAGTCTCACGAATCTACTCAAGAACTCTTTTCAATGGAATGAGTTGTTGCCGCCTTGTCTAGCCTAAAAAATGCACTTTCAGTAGCTCATGTATTGCAATTACTTGACTTTGGGAAAGAGTTTGTTGTGGAATGTGATGCCTTTGGTGGTGGGGTAGGAGCTATTATCTAACAAGATGGCCATCCCATCGCATTCTTCAGTCAAAAAATGGCAGATTGCCACCATAAATTGCCAGCCTATGAGCCTGAACTCATTTGGGCTAACCAAAGTTGTTCAACACTGGCATCCTTCATTTCAGCTTCAAATAGCTCCTTGTGACAGCCTCTCCTCATCAGCACTGGGTCAACAAACTGTTTGGATTTGATTTTAGAGTTGAATACCGAGCTGGCAAGTTGAATTAAGCAATCGACGCTTTGTTAGAAGAGGGTCAGCTTCTTGCCCTGTGCCAACCCTTAAGCACCATCTTTGATGTCGTGCAACAATAAGTGGAGACCAACCCTGATTTGTTTTAGCTATAAACACTAATTAAACATGGGGATTAGCCTATCCAGTGGTAAGTCTGTGATGACCTTATTCTTTTCAATGAGAAGGTCTTCTTGCTTTCCTCCTCTCCTTTGTTACCAACAATACTTGTAGCAATTCATGATAGCACACACGAGGGTATGCAAAATAATCGTCAACGAATTCAGCATGATTTTCATTGGAAAGGGTTGAAGTCATCAATGGCAGACTATGTTGAAGCTGGTGGGGTTCTTCAGCAGAGTAAAACAGAAAGCCTCCACCCTGTAAGCTTACTCTATCTCTTACAGATTCCAGTACAAGTCTGGTTCGACATATCTATTGATTTTATAGATGGGTTTCCTAAATCTCAAGGCAAAATGGTGCTCGTTGTTGTTGTAGATAGATTGTCGAAGTATGCTTGTTTCATTCAGTTAGCCCATCCTTACACTGGCATTAGTGTTGCTAATGTCTTCCTTGAGAATGTTTTCAAGTTACATGCGTTGCATAAATCCTTCGTTAGTGATTGTGATACCGTATTCACAAGCCTCTTTTGTAAAGAACTCTTTTGATTAAGTGGGACTACCTTGGCATTCTCCTTGGCTTATCACCCACAATGAGATAGCCAAATCGAGGTTGTCCAACCACACCATTGAGATGTATCTGCGTTGATTTCAAAATGGGTGGATTGGATTGCATGGGCAGAATTTTGATACAACACTTCTTTTCACACCTCTCTCTACACCACACCCTTTAGAGTGGTATATGGCTGAGATCCTTCGTGCCTACTAAAGTACATAGCTGGTTCTTCTTGCATGGATGCTGTAAATAGTGCCTTGGAGGAGCGTGACGCCATTTTGCTAGCAGCCCACTCAAGGCTACTTCAGGATCAACACAACATGAAACATTTCTATGATCAAGGGCATCAGGATGTCAAATTCTTAGAAATTCAATCTGTCTAGTTTTGTCTACAACCACATCGATAGAAGTCCTTGGCTGGGAAACATCATTCTAAGTTATCCCTGAACTACTATGGCCCATTCAAGCTTGTTCGTTGCATTGGTGAGGTTGCTTATCAGCTTGCACTTTCACCTCAGGCTCACCTTCATGATGTCTTCCATGTTTCATTGCTCAAGCTCTATAAAGAACTAACCCATGTGGATTGTCCCTGCTTACCTCCAATATTTGGAGGCAAGGTGATTCCTACTCCACATCAGGATATATTGATTCAGTGGCAAGGTCTTCCTCCTTTTGAGGCCACTTGGGAACCCTTAAGAGTTACTTCGAAATGCTTATCCTGAACTTGAGCTTGGGGACAAGCTCATTCCCTAGGAGGGGAGTGATTTTATGGACGCCTATTATAGGAAGAAGTATCAAAGGAGAAGTTGGACAAAGCAGAAGGAAGCAACTCTTGACAAGTTAAGAGGACCCTTGAATATAAGCATTAGATTTGCAAATCTGCATATATTTCTGTATCTGCTTGATTATAATGATTTCCTTGATTTAATTATTTTAATTTTTTTAAAATATTTCTTAGTAAGACTTCTTATAGGAATCTTTTACTTGTATTGCCATTTAAAAGGCTATTTACGATGAAATAAAGAAGGAAGAGGTGGAGAATTATTACCTCTAAACTTGTCCTTATTTGAGGTGGTAAAAGCTCCCTCTCTTTTTGAGCACCAAGGTGAGTGCTCCCTCTGAAGAGCCTCAGTTCACCAGCGATCATAGGTTCTTCAAGACAAGGGGAGAATAACAATAGGAGCAGGACTGCTTAGTAAGGAAGATGATTTTCCAGTCAATAGGCCTGTGATGAAATCCACGAGTCAGGCACATAACACCTTACCCCAGGGCTTCTGATAAATGCTCTGTTTCTCAACTTGAATCGAATGTTGGTCATCCTTTTGTTGGTACATGTAGGTTTTATGTTCTCTTGACAAAATGAAAATCTCACATCATAATTCAGGATTCCATCCAAAAATGGTCTTCAAGGTGTTTCTTTCCTGTAAAACCCACTTATTGTGCACACTATATTTTTTCTCACTTGAACATGTTAATTGTTTATGCTTCTTACCTTTTCCCCACTTACTGGCTTGTGAATCATGCTGCCTGTTTTGTCGTTGATGCTGATATATGACAGTCCAGTAAAATTCTTGCAGTTTATTAAGGTCATCTACTATCAGCTGAAATATGGGCTCCAGAAAGATAAGACAGAAACTACAGGTGCTGGGATTGGATTGTCAACATTGGTGGATGAATCATGGTTTTCTGCTGATAGCTTTTTAAACCAACTTTGCAGGGTAAGTTTATAGAAGAGGCATAGTTGAACGACTCCAAAAATGAAAGAGGCATAGTTGAACGACTCAAAAAATGATCTTAGTATATTCATCTGCATGCATAAATTAATTACATTCCTCAACTTGTCCTAATGCGACTAACATGCATAGGTTGGACCTTGCATTAGATCAACTCTTAATGAGTGTCTGATGTTGGCTGGAATTGCAGGATTTCTTTCCGTTGGTTCAAAACTCCTCAGTAGTTGATGGAGATCTTCTTGAATGGGTGTGTTAATCGGCCTAAATCTCCTTGAGATAATTTTGTTTTCGATTTTGAACCTCACTTGTCAATTGTCCAGAAATCAATGTTGTAATTTGATCTTGCCAATGGGTGAGGATTCTTTTATTTTGCACAAGTTCATATAATGCCATTCATAGTGCAAATAATTTGACCTTTCACTGAGTTCTTTTTGAAGATACATATATATATATTTACAGAAACAAGTCCATTAATATGTTTTTCTTCCAAAATTTAGTTTACGAGTATCTTCAGAGATTGTGTTCATTGTTTTGAATATTTCTTTGATTGGTATAGTGACATTACTGCTTTGAGTGGATTCATGAATCAGAAGAGGATTGCTTGGTTACCTGAGAATGGTCCTATCTATGCATGAACTTGTGAGAGTCATCACGGTTCCAAGTAGAGTTAAAACCAACTTAGGCATTTATGAAACTGACGTATATTGCTTACTGAATTATAAGTTTATCTTCTAGTAGATAAGATAAGATATACTATAGATAGGATAAGTTAGTATATACGAAAAATCCAGCAGTTTAGTAGTATTAGAATAGATTATACTCGTGTATAAATTATATATAATCAGAGAAATAAAGTGGGTTTTCTTCTGATATTTTCTATACCCTCTTGTTTCATTACTTTTCCAACCTGTGCAGACCAGGAAACTTCAAGAACTGCTTGAGAATAACCTAGGATGGGAATTCCAACAGCACAATTCTGCTGATGGAATATGCTTTGACGAAGATGATGAGGTCAGTTTAGATCCCTACTTTTTTGCTCTTTCCTTATTATTGACCTCATCTTGTCAGCTGTTCTTTTTCAGTACGCTCCAGTAGTTGTGCTGGATGATCCAGGATATAATGAAGCCCAGTCTGCTTAGAACAGGTTACTGCTATACAAGTCATGTGGTGAATTACTTCTACTGCATCTCTGGCATGTCTTCTGAGATAGGAATAGAAGTCATGACTCAATGGCCTCTTAGAATTTTGCCCATCTTGAGGTCAAAATATAAGATTAATGTATTTGATGTTCAGGGATAACTCCAATGTCAAGTAGTTTTATGTTACGATTTACTTGGCTCTCTAGCATATTAGCATTTTGTGCAAGTCCTTGTATACATTACAATACGATTATATTATATTTAAGATGTGGAGGAAATTGAGCTTGGGGTTTTGATGTGGCTGAATTCATGAAAGTTTTAACTCACTCTTCCTGACAGTAATGTTAAAAGGAATTGAAGATAAAGAGGTTACAGTAATGTTTGAGGATCCAAACAAAGACCTGAATGTTCACACGTTCGTATCAAGGCTGGAGGTTACAGTAACCTGCAGCGTCCTCATTGCTACGAACATTCAGGTTACAGTAATGTTTGAGGACCCAAACAAAGAGCTAATGTTCGCCTCGATATGGAATTAATTAAGAAATTCATCTACTACCTTTTAGTGATGCTGCTGTGACGTATGGTTTAGGCAAAATGAACATAAGAAGTATCAAGTTCAAAAGTTTTACAAAACAATATTGCCCGGCACTTAAAAATTTCCACATGTAAAGTGCAGAAGCTTAACCTCCGACCTTATCATGCTAAGCACTTGCTAGCCAAGTCATGATGATAAATATTTTTAAGCAAATAAATATTTTTAAGCAAGTTGAGTACCAGCAAATGTGTCAATTATAAATTACACGTGACCAACATGAGTAGTATATGGGGTAGACATAAACCCATTAACAATATAAATTAATTATATGGGTAATGTTTGATCGAGTGGCATGAGATAAATACAATTTTTAACTGTCAATAAGAAGCACAATTATCGAGAAGGGTACCATCGCTAATTGAATAATGGACATTATATTTTATGGGAGTATGTACAATTTTAGAATTGTGAGACCTGCAGAAAAACTAAGCTCGATAACGTAACACAGTTAGGTTAAATAATATCCAATTTTTTTTTTGATTTGAGGAAACCCCACAGGCAGGTCAAGCGGGCTCACCTCTCAGATGGTCAAGTGGCTACACCCCAGCAGAGGGCCAAGCGGCTACACCCCATCACAGAGGGCCTCACTAGTTCTCCACCCATAGGTAAAACCCTGGCTGTCCCAGGCTCTTTCAAGAGGGGCTAACAAAGAATCGAATCTGAGACATAACCGAAGCCAAGCCCCGCTCTCAACCATCTAGCCACACCCCACGAGGGCGGGAAAACATATTTATGGGTATTTTATATTTTTCACTTTTATTTTTATACATGTTGTTTTCATTCTTCTGTTTTTCTAAAAAAAAATTTGAAATACAAACAAATTAACAGCTAATGAATTTACGGGTGAAATCGCAAAAGGACTTGCTTATTTAACAGGTCATGATGAAAGATGTAGACCTGTTTTGGTAATTTCCAGATTTTATCAATTATGAGTTTTTTTCAATACTATTTATCAATTGAATTTCTAAATTTCATTTTTGCATTAATCGTTTCTAAACTTGATATTAATCATCATTTTTGCTTTGTTTTTCTTGATCAAAGATATTTCGCCTTAAACAAAATTACAGGAAGTTTCATTCGTAAAAAATGTAAGCCAACATGTATAATTTTTCTTTTTATTTCCCAATTTTTATCACCCTTATTTGATAATTTCCCAACGTCATATTTTGATTTGATTTTTATAGGTTTACATGTTTCATTGCGTTTACTTTGGAAGTTGCCATATCAACAATGTGTAAAAACTCGGAAGAATTTATTATTATCTTTTATGCAAGTATTTTTACTCATTAACAATAAAATGATAATAACTATTATATAAAAAATTCCCTTCTAACAACTTCATAATATTTTTTATATTTACAGGTTTTTACAAGTCCGCTATGCCTTTCACGAATACATTTTTATCTGCGTTTAAAATTATTGCTAACTATTATCAGTCCAGACTTTACAAGATGTTCTTCGTCAATCCCCCCTCTTTGTTCTGTTATTTATGGAAGGTGATATTCATACCAATTCATCTTGTTTATATTCTGATTGTTTTTCAAAAGTGTGGTATTCTGTTAATATATAATTCAAAATTTTATTTTTATTATAGGGTATGAAACCATTTTTCCAATTTTCAACCATCACAGATATCATATATTCATTGGAATTTGAAGAAACATTGGAATTCCCCAAACATCTTTGAGGAATTCATCAACTGTTAAAGATGGGTCACACTCTTTGAGGTTTTCGTTGTTAGTGTCGCAATATTCTAACCAGAGCAAACCATGGTATCTTACTTTAACCGGACCAGCTTCTACGTCCTACATTAATTCATTAAATGCTAGATCTATTTCCTTTAGATTGCCTCATGCAATAGCTACCAATGAAGTTTTATTTCCATCTACTCCAATTCCATGGCGAGTTACCGAACCAGTTAAATTTGCTTAACCACAAACCCCACAGCCTTATTTTTTGCTTGCCAATTATGTATTTGTTTTCCAAAAAAATTAATACATCTCGGGAATGTAACCAGACATTTTTACTGTTCTTAAAATTTTATAAGATCCCCTACAATGAGACTATTTATAGGTCAATTATGCAACCTCCAATCGGTGGTATCCTATCTATTGTACCCAATGTTATGAATACCGTACCGAGTTCGGTACCGAATTGAGCTCTAGAACGGAACTATACCGGTACTGGTTGGTACCGGTTACCGTTTCGGAAAATTTTTTAAATTTATAAAATAGTCCCTAAAATTTTTAAAAATTACAAAATAGTCCATATTGGTATATTATACAGTTGTACTGTATACTTTACTAGTTTACTGTTTACATC
>JAOTBA010000002.1:16232132-16250147 GCA_025629845.1 Erythroxylum squamatum | reverse complement strand
TCAACACATTTACTTTCTCCCTAGGTCTATTCTTCTTTATACAGTGATAACATTGGTTGCTTTGATTTGATGGAAATGTTTGTTCTTACTATGGTTTTGCTTTTAATCCATTTATTTTTAAGTTTCATGGGGAATATAAGAAATCAAAAGAATTTTCAGAAGAAATGAAAAGAGAGAGAGAAAGATAGAATATAAAAGCCATCATCAATTAATATCTATATCATACTTATATACAAGTAAAACCTCCTTATTATCTCTTAAACAAATTTCTAAAAAGCTATAATTAATTGTACATGTGAAAAATTTTAAATTAATTACAATATGTTATTATATATTTCACATCTCCCTTAAGTTAGAGCCTCTATAAGATCCAACTTGAAACTGATGTTGCCCTTGATTTAGGGCTTTGATCATTATACCTGCAAGTTGTAAATGTAAAGGGATGTAGGAAGTATATAAAAAACCTTCTTGTACCTTATCTCTGGTGAAATTACAATCAATATCAAGTTATTTTATTCATTCATAATAACAAGGATTTGTGGCATTTATTGTGCAGTTTTGTTATCACCAAGGAGGGTTTCTATAAGCTACATAAGAATATGTAGATCTTGAAGAAAGTAGTTGAGCCATAGAAGTTCATAAGTTATGGTTGCCATGCTTATGTACTAAACCTCTATGGAGGACAATGAAATTGTATTTTGTTGCTTTATTTTCCTAGAAATAAGAGAATGATCCATAGAGATATAATAGCTAGAAAAAGATCTTTATATCATCAAAGGTGAAGCCAATCGACATCAGAGAAGCCAATTAATTTAAGATATTATTTCACTGGGTAGAATAAACCTCTTGAGATAGTGCCTTTGAGATATCTTAGCACATGAAAGGTATTTTGTATATGAGGCTTCTTAAGAGTAAAAAGAAACTAATTGAGGTGTTAGACAATATAAGAGATGTATGGCCTGCTCATTGTCAAATAAAGTAGTCTATCAATGAGTCTTCTATAACCTTCAGGATACTAATAAAGTTCTTGACCCTTATAACAAAGAAAGCTTAAGGTTATGTGGAAAAGGGAATGATGTACATTTGGTAGTAATAAGGTTAGATATTGTTATAATATTTGTTAAGAAAACAAGATAAATTGCATTAGTTAAAAACACTACAGCTGCCCTAATTCTAATTCAACTGACATGCCCCTAAGAGACATTTCATCAAACAATTCATAGGCAACCCGAATTATCTCTAACTAATAATAAAACAACTGCATTTTTTCATTATTTACCAACAACAACACATTCAAACCACAAATAAACAAACAATTCAATGTAAAAACACATAAACCAATAATCCAAACGAAACACACCCACCCACCCACGGACATATATATAAGCATTTAACACCTTCGTTTTTTGGAAACAAAATAAACCCAATATTTTTGTTATTTGAAAATGATGCACGATGGACTAAAAAAAAGCAAAAATTGACGAAAAGGACCGACGACGTTAATGGTGGGAAGAAGAGAGAAAATAACAGAGGGGAGGGAGAAGGGGGGCTTCAGGTTTGTTAAGTCTGTGAATAAAATGACGTCATTTGGATTAAAACCAAACGACGTCGTTTTATTTTATGAACAATTCGACAGTTATTGACAGAATTGTGGTTTCGTCAGTATTCAAGATGCTTATTTTTTCCACAAGTCGTTGTCGCCTTTTATGAAGGACTTTGTTCTGTCACTATATTCTGTCGAAAAACTTGTGGGGATATTTTCCCTCCATGTTTACCGACAGATGTTATTTTTTTCGTCAAATTTACCGACGAATAATCCATTTCCGTCGCTAATTTACTACGAAATGTTTTCCACTGGTAATATTCCATCGGTAATTTGTTATTTTCTTATAGTGAGAGGAGGCAGTGGATAGAGAAGGAGCTTTTGGCCTTAGGAGAGTTTGAAAGCTAAAAAGAGTCACTTAAATGTCATTTTTAAAAAAATCTATTCATCAAGAAAAAGTCAATTTTAGAAGAAGAATAAGAATTGAACAAAATGTGATATGTTAGATTAATCAATTCTTTGGTTTAATGAATTTCTAGTTTTTTTAGATTTATCCATATTCTTATAATTGATTGAATTGAATGAAAGAGAATTGAAGATTTAACAATTCTATTCATACATTGAGATCAAAAGATAATTTGTATGGTTATGATAAAGAAGGTTGCGCTCGCATGAGGCCTTCCTAGATTAGGGTAGAACCTATCATGAAAATTAGCCAAACAAACTAATGTAGGTTGTTTTGGTTTCAAGATTTTAATTAATTCAATTTAAAAATAAGGGTTGTGTTACTCGAGAGAGAGACCGTAATCTAAATTACGAATTCTTATTGGTCTAAAAAACTATAATTATTTATTAAATCAGGGTGAAGTCAAACATGGTGAAATCCTAAGGGATTTCTTACCTAAATCTAACTTATTTGTAAATTCTTTCTTCTTAATTATTGCTTTGCTTTGATATTTGGAGTGGTTATTTTATTTTTTCCTTTTAATCAATCGTAATTAGTATTATAGATTGTTAAGTTTGTAAATAATTGGTAGCTAACCAGTAGGACTTGTGGAATCAACGTATACTCATCAGTGCTAACTATGGCTACACCATATACTTATAGTTAAAACATAAATATTGGTTGGGTCGGTCGTGCTAGACCCAGGCCCAGACCCAAAACGGCATGCGAGCTGGTCGGCCCATCCATAGATGGTGACCTAAACCTAGCAGGTATTTTTTATATAAGGCACTACCTCACCTCAATACAAGTACGAGACTAGAACCCTACTTTTCTCCGTTTACAGTAACCAAAACCCTTACCAAAAGACCAACTTGAGCGTCGGAGGAGCCTGCCGGCAATCAACCCCCGGCGTGCCTTTTTGTTATTTTGCAGGTACTTCTAGCTACAATTACTCATAATCATGTATCCAAGCAATGGCGTCCAGCCCCAGCAGATTCAGACAGAACCAAATATCAATGACATTAATAAAACTTTATTCAAGTTAGAAGCCAATAAAGTACTGGGTCCCGAAAGTTCAAATGTTTTTTAGAAGACATAATTTCTTTATAAAATCTATAGAACCATTCTTAAAATTTTCTCCAATGGTATTTTACTTCGAGAGTTTAACAAAATTCACTTATGCCTTATTCCTAAGGTGTCAAATCCTTCAAGGTTCTGAGACTTTAGACCTATAAGATAATTTCTAGGATATTGGGTAATAAGCTTAAAAGTTCTTAAAGCTCCGATAAACCCTTCTCAGGTTGTGTTTATTCAGGGCCAAAATGTTACTAGCTGTAAAGTTTTTCAAGAAGTACAAGACTAATATTAATAATTGCATTCTTAAGATCAACTTTCATAAAGCCTTTTAATTAATAGACTGTAGTTTTATGTTTTGCGTGTTATGGAAGCCTTTGGATTTCTTCCTATCTCTATCAATTGGATGAGGTAATATGTAACTTCTTCTTCTTGTTGTGCTTTGATTAATGGGTGCCAACTAATTTGTTTAGAGGTACAAAATGATTGAGGCAAGGGACCCCTCTTGCCCTATTTATTCTATATTTGTAATAAAGTGCTTACCCACTTGATTGCCAACGTTATTGAGAAATACAGGAAATCTAGATATCACAATAAGTGTAATTATCTCAGGTTTTTTCATTCTCTCTTTCACAAATGATTTATTACTTTTCAGCAACACTAACCTTGAATACCTTGAAATTTCTTAAGAGGTTTGTAGGAATTGAACAGACTCTAGGAACTTGCCATAAATCCCAAGAAAAGTTTTTTTTTTGGTCTTAGCTAGAAAAAACGAAGTTGCAATTTTACTAAACGTCTTCAAACTTGAGGAACGTGCTCTTAAATATTTAAGAATCTACTTATCTATATCTAGACTAACCTATTCCAGTTTCTTACCATTATTTGAGTTGGTGCAAAGAAGAATTAGAAATTGGAATTCTCAATCTTGATTAGTTTACATAATTATTGAAGCTCTTAATTGTTCCTAATTATGAATTTGATTAAAGAAATTGAAAGAATTCTAAAAACTTTGATGCGAACTAGATATAAAAATGATTTTTAAATTAAAAATATATAATGATGTCATTTTACTTCTACCTGTAAGGTCTCGAGTCACCATCCCCTAACCAAATGTTGTAAAGTGGATGGCTAAAGTGAAGTTTATTAGTAAAGGACACTCCATAATTTTCGGGTTAGTATTAAGATGTAGCACTTATAATATTTGGAGAGAAAGAAAATTAAAAAAATGAGAAATTTCTAAACTCTATCAAAACCTGTTTAATTAGATTGGAGAAATCAAAGTTGCCAAAAGGACTAATTTGATAAAATTATATTATCTTCAAAATATTCAAATTCCATTTAATATAGGACTAGGAGACAGTATTAAATTAACTTTTATAATAGTCTACTAAATAATAAGGACCAAGTTAGATGTTAGACATTGAATTAACTTTTAAGATGTTACTGGGTCATATTGTTAATATGTGAAAACTTTAAGGTTTATCCTTTTCAACTACGGAATAGAAGACTCATTGATGCTCCACAATTAACATTATCATCGTCATTATCACACTTAATCCAAAGTCTCGTAATAAAGTGAGGTTTGGAAAAGCCTGATGCTCCGCAACTTACAGAACAGGTACATAAAATTGAATTACTTTCCTACGAAATAATGACATTCAACTTTCAAGAGCAATTCGTATGTTGGGTCTTGAAAGAAAAGAAATAATTGAATCATTGAGTTAACCCCTAACTTCTAACTAACTATTTCTTGGTCTTCCATCCCTAGCTTTAGCTATATAAAGAGCACAACTAGATGGGAGTTTATATTGTGCTAGCTCATAACTCCAAAGATAATCAAAAGACAATTTTTATAATCAAGTAATGGCTTGCAATAGTTCTATGGTCGTGAAGCTGACTTATGCAGTGATGATATGTATGGTGTTGGTGGGTTCGCCACTGCAGCACTGTGAAGCGATAACATGTGGTCAGGTGGCGAATTCGCTGTCGCCATGCATACCCTATCTGCAAGGCCGTGGACCTCCACCTGCTGCATGCTGCAGTGGTGTTAGGGGCCTGAACGCCGCCGCCAAGACCAAGGCTGACCGCCAACAGGCCTGCGCATGCTTGAAATCCTTGGCTAGCGGCATACGCGGAATCAACTATGGTCTTGGCGCTGCACTTCCCGGCAAGTGTGGGGTCAGAATTCCCTTCACCATTAGCCCTTCTACTGACTGCAAGAGGTAATTAAGTTGCTTTCCTTTTAATTTCCTCTTTAGGTGGAATATTCTTTACTTCATTTGAACTTATTTATACGCATTCTCCATGCCTCATATAAATACATATGGAGTTCTGGGATGTCGCTAATTGATTTGCAATTACTTTTGATAAACTGCAGTATCAATTAATGAACAGATGGTCAAGGGAGGATGGAATAAAGTACGAAGCTACGTACATTAATCAGAAATAAGGACGCCAGACCAGAGGGAATCCTCCCAATCATGCTTTAGTTGTATAATTCGGCAGTTGTAACGTCCCATTGTGTTGACCATGGCTGTAATGTTATACACTACATCACAAATCCAAGGATCTTATCTAGCTATTTTAAAGTAACGATCAAGCCATTATTTCCGAGGACTTATGCATCTTTTTTAGTTGTCCCTAAGTAGAAAAGATCTACACCAATTTGAACTTTGATGAAGGAACATGGTTTTGAGATACTCTCCAGCTAGTCTTCTGGTGAACAAAATCCATATAGAATTGATCTTTAAATTAGAAATTCATCTGGCCATACACATTTGGACAAAGTTTTCAATAAAATGCACAATATTTTCAGAGTGTTTTGATACTAAACACAAATTTATTTAATATCCGAAACTGCGTATAATATAATTTAACCTATAAGTGTTGTACGATTGAACATTAATAGAATATGAAGTGACTAACATAAGTTATGTTGGTATCTAATATTGGAACTCTAATTTCCGTTTAATGTTTAGTTTTTAGATGAAAAATTAACCTATAAGCGGGGAAGATTAATGGCATACTAGTTGCTTCCGTAGAAAGGCAAGCTCGGTAGTATCGCTAGCCACATTAGAACACGGGTAGAACTTAAGCATTGCATATGTTTACTGACCGAGAGGCAGTATGCTGGAAATATCCCATTATTCAAGTATCAAGAAACTCCGGTTTGCTCGTGTTCAAAATATTTTGATTGTCAAGTGTAGCTAAAAATTGAACAGTGCTGTACGATGGCCTTTAGCTATTCCTTGCAAGTTTTAATGAGTATTGCTTGCTACTTAAAGTTAGAAAAATTTTCATTAGTTTCGAGAAATACTATTCATTTACTACTTGGTCTTAATTGCTATGTCCTACTTTGGAAAGGAGGTTGATGGTGATCGAAAGCAAAATAAAGATAAGGATGTTGATTGAACAGCATCGTTAGAAGAAGGGAAGTCGATTGACTAGTCTTTCACTTCTGTCCACTACTAGGGGTGTCATAATTACGATATGAAGGTAACCAAGTCGAATATGATCACCAAATGTGACCCATTCGCGAACACGAAACTAGTATCCTGTTTGTTTCCGCATGACCTAGTTACTTCCCACAAAAAGGGTACATTTGGTTGATAATTCTTACATTCGAATTTTTCAGTTTCAATGTGAAATTATAACCCTATTCTGTTTATTTATCAACAATGAAAGTGATGCAATTTGGGCTCGAAGCCTATTAATCACACGAGGCTTTCTTAACTATCAAGAAATCATTCACGCCAAATACCGAAGAGTAAGGCACATACATTGATCATAAATTATATATTGAATTTTCATTTTGTTAATTCAAAAATAAATATGAGGATAAATGATATAAGTGTTGGTTTGTACCCTATAATTAATCAGTTACTTATAGTTTAGATTTTTTATCTTATACATATTCAGATGTATATGATAAAGTCCATTTAATAAATACACATTATAAATAAAATTATGATAATTTCATAATTATAATATTCATATTATATTTATGTATATTATCTTTAAATTATTTATAGTCATTGTTCTATTACGATTGAACATTAATAGAATATAAAGTGACTAACATAAGTTGTGTTTTTTCCTTTATTAAGGAAGTAATGGTTATTATAGATTAAAGTATGAAGATATTTAAATAAACGTGTCGATACTTGTTAGATTGTTAGAGAACAAGTTCACTAAACTGATCGTATAGAAAATTTCATTTAGAACATTACTTATATGTCTATGAAAATTCTCATTGTGATGATTGTATAAGTGATCCTTTGACTTAAGACTTCCAAGGTATCTCCTATATGGATTGATATATTTTGATACTATTTATGACCTACGTTAATTAAAGGTAACTTAATCGATAATCACTAGATATAATAAGAACAATATGGAGGTAATTGAGTTATTAATATAAGATTTATCGCCCTAAAGTGATTACAGAAAATGTTTTGTTATTATCGATTAGTATTGATTCGAAAAATTCTTGGCTAAGGTAAAACGAAACTTTTAAAAATAATTTTTAAATGTCACTAATTGATTCGATTATTAATAGTAGAGAACTAACATAATTAGACTCAAATAGAGAAAACATTAATTCTCTTCTTTATGTCTGATTGGAATATTATATGATAAAAGAATTGAATTTTATGAAAAAGTTATGCACAAAAAGGTTAATTAGAACCACTTTAATATTCCTAAATATGTGTATAATTGTGATATGTTGCCATAACCTAATCTTGATATATGGATAAAAAATATTTAATTAGAAAATTAAAGATAAATTAAAAGATCTTAATTTATCTAATCCTAGATATGCTTTAGGGCTATAATTTATATCTATTGCTAATATATTTGAAAAATTAATGGGTCGTACGTAAAGAACGAGTTGAAGAGAAAAAAAAGATATTTTAATCAAATTGAACTTGATTGTAATGTTTGAGAAACTTTAAGATTAAATATGAGATAATTAATAAATAAAAACCAATATAAGATATTCGATTTTATTTGAGATCAATATTTAATTATAATTAATTATAATTATAATTATAATAAATGTTTAATTAAAATTAAATTACTAAAAGATCTAAAGGCTCCAATGGAATTGGCAATTCTTGCCTACCACTCTCTATAATAGTTGTGCGGTTATGGTAGTTGAGATGAGTTAGTTTTAAAAATGGAGAGAAACGATAAGAAGATGATAAAGCATCACAATAAAATACGAATTACAATTTATACTTTATTATGTTTTATACATTAATCATATTATAAAATTTTAAGTGATATTGACTTTTAAGAAATCAAAGAAAAAGGTTTCATTCTTATTCTATTGTGTACGAGATTGAATCCCACATCGATTTTCAAATGCTAGTATTATTGTCATCTTTAATTCTATAATTTGATTAAATTTGATTGATTATTATTGATTAAAATTTTATAATTGAAATCATAAACCCTAAACTTCTAAAATAAAATTAAATTTGGTAATAATATCCAAAAGGTTTAGATTAAAAGTTCTAAAAACTTAAATTCAATTTGGAAGTAAAGTCACAATAAAATTGAAATACAATAATTGTTTAAAAGTTAAGCAATAGATTTAAAATTATGTCAATTCTTGACAATTTAGCCGTCATTTAAGAAAATCATCAAAAATATTGAATCTAGAATAATACCACTAAATGATTGGAATAGACTTTATGATTTTTGCTTAACAATAAAACTAGTACTTTGAGCAAACTTGTGTACATCATAGAGAGGTCAAGCCAAAAAGTCTTTCTTCAATGGATCCATATCTAAGTCAGACTATAAGCTGTAACAGGAAGCCTAAAATTTTGGAATTATTTTCTTGGTTACTTGTTATTTGGCTAGTGGATATTGGTGCAAGTAAGGGTTCCTTCAATTTGTTTTTATGCTTCTAGTTTGTTAATTGACAGCATGCACTACAACAGAAGAAGATTTTGGCAATGATTAGTTTCGTTGCTAAAAGACAACATATTGTAGCAAAATGTTTTTTGCGACATTAAAAAATTGTTGAACAAGTAGTCACAGAAAGCTCGGTAACAAATAATTATCTACGACTTTTTCACATTTTGCCGCCCTAACTGATTTTGCTACAATTAGTAGTTCGTTGCAAAACTTAATAGACGAGGAGATAAAGAATTGCCGCAATTGACATACTGCGACGTGTTGTTTTGACGGGTAAAGGTAATTAGCGACGTTAACATAGGCGTAGGTAATAATCATTTATTCGCGTAGTAGAATATGTTAAGATATGTTTTTGTAAACGTAGCTGAAGGTTATTAGAGACATTTTAGCAAACGTAGGTAAAATATTTTTGTGACAGTTTTGTATTTGTAGCTAAAAGGTATTGGTGGCGAATTTTTATTTTTATTTTTATTTTTCTTTTACCAATTTATTATTTAATTAATTGTTAATAACAATTTTAAATCATGTTATTGTTTTTAACATGGTTTGAATTATAATTAAGTCACATTTTTTAATTATTATTGGTGACATTGTTTAAATAATAATTAAGTAAAATAAAAAGTTTCATAATTAAAAATTAAATGCATTTTATAAAAAAATGAAACAAAAAGTTAATTACAAAATTGAAGAAAAAGATTTATGTACAAACTAAGACTCCTCATCGTCACTACTACTTACATAGTTTGACCCAAGTAATTATTTGACCATATTTTTAAGCTTGGTGAACTTTCTTTCAGTACGGTCTAATTTTTGCTCATTACGTTGTAATTTTTCTTTAGTACGACATAACTTTTCTTTATCACATTGTAACTAAGTCTTAAACAACCAGTTCTCCTCTTAAAGCATCGTTACATATGACCTTTGATATGTAACTAGGTCATGACGATGATGAACCAATTATCTTAGGGTCATACCTAAGGCCTTTGATATACCTTGATCTTATACCAAGAACGTTGTTGCAAATGTCGTCCACTCATTCCCGTCAAACAATGATCTCTGCAATAAATCTTGCATTTTGTCCTAGAATTAAAAACACAACATCAAGATGTAATTCAAATATTATTAGTTAGTATCACATAAATAAATAAACTGTAAAATTAAAATTTTTATACTTACATAATTATTCTGCGCTTCTTCAGATGTCCGGTGTTCACCTTCCTTGTAGCATGTCAATTTATAGAGTGTCATCCTATCACACACTTGTCTATGTAGTTGAGTCTGACTTTGTAATATGAATTAAAAAATTAAAACACAATAGAGTATATTGTATTAACTAATATAATAATAACTTCTAATGAAGAATTTACAAATTCTTGCCATATGACAACGAATGATTTGGAGCCGGTGTTGTGAGAAATTTTCATTTTTGCTCTATTGACCTTGATTTTCTTACACTTTCCTAAATAAAGAAAAGAAATAATCATTAAATGCAAAAACAAAATTAATGGAAGGAAATGTGAAGAGAAAGAAGACAAATCTTAACCTTCATAGAGGCCCAATAATCACACATTTCATTCCAATATTTTGGAGTAACTCATTCTGGAATATGTCTTCTTGCCTCCTCATCCGAAGGAAAAGACTCATAGTATTTATAAAGTTGATAACGATGATCCTTTGTCCTTTGTTTCAACAATGATCTTATACAACTTGAAACTTCAGGGTTCTCGATATCGATGATATTGAGATTTATCTGTGAACACACATATAAGCTAAATTACTCTGTAAATAAGTAAAACAAAATTGCATATAACAAAACAAATTAAAAAATTACCAAAACTTTGTCCAAAACATTTTGTAGCAAGTTGTCTTCCTTCAACTTCCTAGCATGCTGAAGGCAAGATAATTCATTCCTGACAACGACTCCTAACTCACTAGATAATTTTGCTGATTAGATCTTGTTAACAAGACGACGTTGTGTGGGGCCAATATGCATAGACAACTTACTGTTCATTGCAACATTCATACATTGCAACTTAGAAACTTTAGTGATACCTCTACCTCTTTTTTGTATGTCGATATTAGAACCTAATAACAAAAGAATAATGATAAAAAAATACATTAAACATGTCAATATATATTAAGCATAACTGTAATTATAGGTGGTTAACAATAACAAACCTGAAAATCCCTCAGCACTAGTTGAGGTAGATATAGGCTGTTGTTGATTGGCTTCATTGATGGATGAAATTGGTGGTTATTATTCGATAGGGTTAGATTGATGTGCTTGTTGTGGGGGAGGAACCTCTTCGATAGTTGCCACCCTCTTTCCCTTGTTTTTACTAGATCTCATTATATTAAATATCTATAAATGAAATATCAACATAACGCATAACTTTACTCAAACATCAACATTCCACATGAATATAAGTTCTGCTGAAACAAAACTCAAACAGATGCTAACATTCTGCTGAAACAAAACTAACCCACACATAAACATTTCACATAACACAACTCAAACACCAACATTATGCAATAACATAACTCAAACTCACACCAACATTCCGCAACACACAACTCAAATACCAACCAACATTCCACAACACATAACTCAAATAGCAACCAACATTTCGCATAACATAACTCAATATCATTATTCCAAAAAACATAACTAAAAAACACGCGAACATACATAAGATAAAACATACACCAACATTCCACATAACATAACTCAAACACCAACATTCCGAATAAACATAAGTAAATCATCAACAATACATATTAACATAATTGAGATATCAACAATAAGAATTAACATAACTCAAACATGAACATTACATTTCAAAGAATATAAACAATTTATTTATGTTCAATCATCATGATTAAGATTTTGAAAATCAACATCATTAATTACATTATAATTAGATTCTTCATCACTAATATATTCGGCCAAAATATCATCATTGTCATTTAATTCATCCTGAGTATAATCTTCATCTGTTTGTACTATAGGATTGGCTTGGGCTTCATCCACTTACACTATATTGAGATCAACATCTCTCATGTGGTATGATGATATATCTACATCTTCTATTCAAATGACTTGATTATTGAACTCCAATTCAATCTCTTAATATACTTTATCTTCATCCTCATCGAATTGAACATTATCCATTTCACAAAAATTGAAGAGATTTCAATGTTCAAATCTTTGAACAGCCTTCTAATTGCTACCCAATATAATATTGTTGAGGTAAAAAACTTGCCTCCACTTGACTTGCAAGGACAAAAAGGGTCATTATCATACCATATCTTACTAACATTAATGCTAGTAATATTCATGTTCACTTTCATGTCATTAAGAATAAACCATTTATACCTAAACAGAACAACCTTTTTATCCTTGATATAGTGCAACTCTATTATTTCAGAGTTGACATCGTAGAAGTCAATAAAATTGTCATCATGACATCCCTCAACAACAACCCAACAATTTTGGCTTCTAACTCGACTATCTTAATCTTGTATGTGAAATCTCACCCTATTAACAATGCAACCTGTATATTTTTTCCCACAAATATGAGGCCTACATGTCAAACTATATAATGTCGTTGTCGCCTCTTACATGTTACGGTTATGTAACCGTATCATCTGTATGACAAAATGAAATTAGAAGTTAATCTAGCATACAAATTGCATATGTTCATAATATATAATCAATATGTAACTTACTAGATTTCTAAACCATGATACAAACTTTAGCTTATTTCTTTCTTCAACGTTAATAATCCCTTTCTTGCGAATGGATTCTTTGTGCTCTCTATTTAAAAAAGAAAATGATGGTAAGGAAATGAGATTCAATCACAAAATTCTAATATGATTGTTTGAATCAAAAGTAATATATGTACTCCGTATATATAATATATATATATATATATATCGATTTTCTTGAAATTATTCAAAATATACCAATGGACGATTTCTAATTCGCCTTTAGTTAACTCCATATATTTACTCACACCAAGTGGCCTTATTTTTTGGGAGAAAATTGACAAGCCACCATCTTCATCAGAATCAAAGTTATGTTTTGGTCTATTAAATCTTGTCTTCGCATCATTTAAGTACAAAAAAAAAATTTGAAGCATTCCTTTACTACATAAGCCTTTACAATAGACCCTTCAGGTTGAGCTCTATTACGTACATAACACCTAAGAGAGCATAAAAACCCTGAACATGAAATAAGATATTATGAATTGTTACTAACAAATAACTTTTAAAAAATTCAATGTTAATATGAATTACCTTTCCATCGGGAACATTCATCGAAATTGAACAGTCCCTAGAGTTTTGCTTCGTATGGTAAGTGAATTTACAAATGAAACATAACATCAAAAAACAATGGAGGGAATACTAGTTTAAGCTTACATAGAACCAAAGCTATGTCTTTTTCTATTTTGTCAAGATCTTTAACTTTAAATGTCTTGCAATATAACTGCTTACAAAACTCACCCAATTGACCCAAATTTACAGACACATCATTCAGCAAACATCCACGTATTCCAACAGGAAGTAATCGTTGCAAAAGTACATGAAAATCATGGCTTTTCAATGGTGATACTTTTCCATCTTTAACATACACATAACGTCTTATATTTGATGCATACCCATTAAGGAACTTCATTGATTTAAGAAACTGGCAGAAAGATTGCTTCTCCTTTCTTATTGTAACAAGCAAGAGGAATAATGTATGACCCATCATCTCTTCTTTCAAATGCAAGTCTTTTCTAATATTCATGTCTTCCAAGTCAAGTCTAGCCTTAATGGTGTCTTCCGATTTCCCTTCAATTCTCATCACAATTCCTAAAATATTCTCACATATATTTTTCTCAATATGCATGACATCAAGATTATGCCTCAATAATAATTCCTTCTAATATGGCAAATTGAAAAATATGCTTTTTTTTATTCCAATTGAGATCAACATCATTTCACTTCCTCTTTCTATTACTTGGGTGTTTGCTAGGTGTAATATCACCCAAATGTGATAGCTAATAAACAATATCATCACCAGAAAACTGCAAAGGAGCTTCTCCCAATTCTAGTTTGCCATTAAACAATTTAATTATTCACCGTCTATGCCCGTGTTCCAAATAACGACGATGACCTGCATAACATATTTTACTTTGTAGCCTCAATGAATAAGTTTGATGGTTACATGCAGGACAAGCCATATACCCTTTAGTGCTCCACCCAGATAAATTCCCATAAGCTAAGAAATCATTAATAGTCCACAAAATAGCTGTATGCATCACAAATGTTTCACCTTGAACAACATCAACAATTTGTGAACCAAATTTCCATAGATCAATTAATGGTTGCATGTATACATCAATATCCTTACCAAGAGCAGTAGGTCCTGGAATAAAAAAAGTTAATAACATAAAAGGCTCCTTCATACACTTCTATGGAGGTAAATTGTATGGAACTAGAATTACTAGCCACATGTTGTATAAAGTACTCATATTACCTAACAGGATTAAATCTATCTGAGGCCAATCCAAGTAGAACATTATGACAATACTGTACGAACCATGGAAACATTTTATCAAATTCTTTCTATGCCATTGAGTCTGCAGGATAACGCATAATGTTATCATCAATGCGTTTCTCTTTATGCCACCTCATTTCTATCGCTGTTTTTGTTGACATAAAAAGTCTTTGTAGTCGTGGTTTAATAAGAAAGTATCATAGGAATTTATTCAGTATGTTTTTCCCTCTCCTATCATCCACTTGCCACCTTGATGTATCACAAATCGGACACTCATTAAGATCTTTAGTTTCCTTCCAAAATAGAACACAATCATGGTTACAAGCATAAATTGATATATATCCTAATACAAGGTCCCTTAACAAATTCTTTGCATCATAATAAGATTCAAGCAATTTGTGTCTAACTGGTAATGCATCATTGAGTAAGTCAATTAATATGTCAAAAGACTTGTTACTCTATTTATTGTAGACTTTCAAATGCAACAACTTCACAACAAAAGATAGTTGTGAGAAATTTAAGTACCCTGGATATAATTCTTCTCGAGCAACTTTCAATAACTTCCCTAAAATTATCTTATGTAATACTACCAATTATGTTAGGCATACCTGTTGCCTTCACAGTCTCCATATAATTCCCATAATTGTCTAAGATCCCATCATCACCATCATCATTAACATCACAATCATCTATATCATTATTATTACTATCATCATAACTTGTACCACCACTTCTACTACAACTTGCTTCATTACGTTCGCCATGATAAAGCCATGAAGTATAAAATTTATCTATGCCTCGGATTAGCAAGTGATTATATACCACATCTTAACTTTAAAAGTCGACATTTTAGTAATCGATGCAAGGACAACGAATATGACATTCATTACCCATTTGATGATGTACAAATTGCATGAAACTCTTAACTCCTATGTATTTAATGGACCATTTCTGATGAGACATCTAACTTTTATCCATATAGCTATACATTAAAAAGAAGATAATTGAATTATTAAATACAATACTCCTTGAATTATATGTGACAATAAAAGTTATTACTAATTAAAGTTCGTTCACAAAGTTCAAAAGCAAAGAAACACTAAGGTACATAGCATTGTTTATACCTATGAATCAAGAAAGGGACTTCTCATTGTCTCTTTTATGCTTGTGAAATTTTTCACCGATAAGCCTCATCGGAGCTGCATCACCAATTTCCAACCAATATGCCATCCTACGGGTTTATTTTCCATTAAGTTCACATTAATTTTATGTGACAATAATTGTAATCTAATTTACGCGACAATAATTCAGGCCCAAGTTAGAAAGCAGAGAAATACTAAGGTACGTGGCGTTGTTTACACCTGTGAACCGAGAAAGGGACTTCTCGCTATCGCTCCTAGGCTCTTGGAATTTTTCACCAATAAGCCTCATCAAAGCTGCATCACCGATTTCCAGCCTATATACCATCCTATGTTTCTAAGAATAATGTAAACCACAACACAAAATCAACAAATCATTTGCATTAACACAAAACCAGAACACAATCTCACATACTATTAAATAAAAACATATGCTGGATATTAGTTGGACGACTTACCTTGACGAATGGACAACTGTAGAGTATAAAAAAGAAGGACAAGGCTGGTCAGTTCTGGATGCTCCAAAACATAAATTATAGCCTGCGAAATAGACAAATTCATATTTAATATAATACAATTTGATTAATTAGTAGGCTAAGAGGGCCAATACATACCAAAACATGTTTACAACATAAATGTTAACTTCTGTTATCAAACTAGGATAAAAGTGTTTCTTATAGCCTAACACTTTCATGTGTTGGAGATTGTAAAGAAGAGTGATATTTTTAGGAATGATAATACTCATTTCAATAAATAATAAGGTGTATAATATGATTACGCATGGAAGAAGCTCTTATTAAATGAAGTTTAGTTTGCATAATTTAAAACATTTGAAATCATATGAGTTTTAGTACATTAACGAATATGGAAAGTCATAATATATAAGTCGTGATGCTATATTAGGAAATGCATAGGTTATAAGTTGAAGAATATATATATATATTCTTTTGTCAAAGATGATAACTTGAAGAATATATATATATATATATTCTTTTTTCAAAGATGATAAGTCGATTGTGCTTATATCTTAAATACCAAAAATTGGTTTATGAAAACAAATTAAATTTTAAAAAAGCTAAGACAAATATTATTAGGTATCATAAAAATATTAGTACCGAAAAACTAAGACATGATGATTGAATAAAGAAATTGGGAAGCTCACATCCGAAGGAGCTAAGATGAAAACATTCTAGGATTGTGCAACCACATTACAACATTTCAAAATTAACAAAACTATTCACATTTAAACATGAAAACATTCTCAATATTCATATTAATCCTGTTCAAGACTTTCTTCGAACACCTTTTGTGCAGCCACATTTCAACCTAAATTAACAAAAACACTTCATTGTTTTCCCTTTCTTCAATGACAATAACACATATCTACTACATTTCAACCATTATGATCACCAATTAACACAAACAACTCAACAGCTAACATAAAAAATACCCATCACAAACACTTACATTCAGCTTTAATGACAAACGAAGAAGAGGAACGCAAGACCACTCACCAGATGGAGAGAAACCATAGGGAGACGATGGAGGATATAGCCACGTAGAGAGAGGAGAAGAAAGGGTAACAACTTTGGTGGGTTATAGGTGTTCAAGCAATCGCGCGTCTGTGGAGGGGACGGGACAAAAAATCAAAAAGAGGGAAGAAGAAAGGGGATTCACGCGTCTAGTTTAAATAGACGCTAGGACGATGTCATTTGTCAACCTACAAATGACGTTTTTCATAAAATGTTTTATTTTGCTAAAATGATTAATACGAAGCACTCATATTACAATCAAATTTGTTCAATAAATTTGTTTCAGTTATGCAATCATCGTCATTAACATCATGTTTGGAAATTATTAATATTTAATGTTGATTACCATTTACAAAAGAATATTGGAAAATTTTGTCGCCTACACTTTTATTTCTTATAAGTTAACTTAAAACTATTTTCAAACAATATTTTATTTTGCTAAAATGATTAATAAGAAGTGAACATTTGTACAATCAAATTTTTGTTCACATAATGAAATATTTTGCAAATTATTTATAATAAACTTCTAATATTATTATAAATCATTATTATTAATGCATACATACTAAGTCTGTAGCACCCCACTCCAGCAAGACTCGAACCCGACATCGACGGTGATATCCAAGTCCGTGCCCTGCGAAGGTGGCATACTAGGGCACTCAATCATTCACAAGTCAGTATAAATTTTTTTTCTGAAACAATATAAGAATATGTAGAAATCAATTTCCAAATTAGGCCACTTTTATTTCATAAATAATTTCAATCACAGTAATACAATCATCATAATCTCAATAGCCAATTGGGGCCCA
>JAOTBA010000002.1:16205276-16216154 GCA_025629845.1 Erythroxylum squamatum | reverse complement strand
ATATATCTATATATATCTATATACATATCCGAATATCCTAAAAAAATTTAAAACAAATCCTAAATTTTCAAAAATTTCCGAAATAATATATATATATATATTATTTATTTATTTATTTTTCTTAATCTCAAAATACCCAAAATTTTTCGAAAATTCCTAAAATTCACCAAAAATTCTGAAATAATAATATGACTCTCCAAATAAATTTTCAACTCAATAATAATTCACCAAAAATTTCTAAAATACTCGAAGTGTATGAAACTTGCCAAATCATATTTAATACATTCCAAATAAATCCATAATTTCTATTTATAAACCAATTTACCCGGAAAATGTCATGAATGCATGCCAAAATGCTTATGCACAAATAAGCAAATATACAAATATGCAAAGCATAAAACATGCTAAATTTTCGTAATATCCTAACCCCTAATATGGGGTGTTACATTTTCGATTTGGTTTTTACCTTTCTAATTCAATTTAATTTAATAATTTTTGTTGTTAAAAAGCGATTAGTTTATTAATTAATCGATTGTAAATTAATAATTTTTATAAAGCAAAATAAACTGATTAGTTTTGTTTAATAATCTCATTTTTTAATTAAACTTTAAATTTTTTAATAGATAAGGATAGTCTTTTTTAAATTCTTTTAATTTTATTTAATCTTTAATCGATTCTATAACTATTTAATACCGATTGAACATTTTAAACCTTAAATCTCTTGTGTTGTTGGTTTAATTTTTGATCTAGTTTTTAAAACATTGAAAACCTCACGCAAGACCATGCAGAAGATCTAAAGAGAAGTAGGTGCTTCTCTCTCGCCAAAATTTGTCCATGTTTTCATTTCATAATTTATATCCCATATGCTTTAGTATTTAAAAAAAATTAAAAATTGTATACTTTTTCAATCCATGTACGTGAAGAATAATTATAACAATTTATGGAGTCACATTCACTTCTTATAAATACATTATTTTTAAATTTTATGTTATGCCTTAGTTATTATAAAAGTTTATATTTTATAAATTTTGAAGTCTAATTCACTTTTGGAGAATAATAAAATGAACAATTTTAATATAATACGTATCATTTTTAAATTGTAGTGTTTAATTGTTCAAAATTAAATTTTAGTTATTTTAATTTTGTTCAACTAATTTAATTTAAATAATTTATAATGATCAAACATTAATCATATATAAATAAATAATATACCTTTAATTACTTCAATAATAATTAATATTATTATAAAATTTTGATTACTATTTTGAAATTTTAAATAAAATATTGTTTAGAAATCGGTGCAATCATGGAGTATAAAATTAGTGAATAATAAAGCAAGTTATTTAGTATTTTCAAAAATTGAATAGAAGACATCACCCTAACCATGATTCATATTTATAATAACACTGGGAAGAGTAACAATGTCAATTTAACTAAGCTGTATGTAACAATTTTTGTTTGGGCTTATCACTCCTTACCATTATTGAGCCGGATAAATAGAAATTTCAACAATTTGGCGAAAATGATATATAAGCCTGCCATCTTCTCACCAATGATTACATTCTCACACGCCACAGCCGCACGCGCCAACAACATCTGATTCTGGTGTTATACACTCCCAGATCGCATCCAGGAAGAAGGCAGAAAAAAATGTCTGCTTCGGTCATCGTTGGAGATGCCAGCTCATGGTCACGCGCCCTCGTCAGGATATCTCCTTACACTTTCTCAGCCGTCGGCATCGCCATTGCCATCGGCGTCTCTGTCCTCGGCGCCGCCTGGTTGACAATCCCTCCATGTTTTTCTATGTGTCTGTTTCTGTTCTCTTGTTTCTTAACGAATGCGTATTTTGATTTTGTTAGGGGGATTTACATCACTGGAAGTAGTTTGATCGGAGCTGCCATCAAGGCTCCTCGTATCACCTCTAAGAATCTTATCAGGTCCCTAGTCCGCTTTCTCATTTTATTACCTGTTCTTTTTTCCTGATTAAGGTTATTTTTGATAAGTTTGCTTATGCATTCGTATTTTCTATCCCTAGGATTTTGGCGTTCTATTCAGCAAGTTTAGTTGATTATTTGTTTTGCTTGCTCTGTTATATCACAATGTATAGACTGACGATTGTTATCATCACATTTTATATCCTAATTGTGACACTATTGAAATCTGAATACTCTTCCTCATTGTTACTGCACCAGACCATGCCAGTTTTCTTTTTTCATTTACGTACATGATTGCGTCTATCTCAAATGGATATTTGAGAGAAAGGCAGTCTCTACAATAAGTGACTGGAATTGATTATTGATAGAGAACTCACATATTAGATGACCAAATTTTTTATTGGATGGTAGCCATATCATTTGTTCATGTGAATGACCATGGTTCTCAGAATCGCAACAATGTGCAAAACCTATAAGTAAAAATAACCTAAGGAACTGGGAAACATAGAAATAAGGAAAATGTTATGTCATGGCTGAATTGAAACTTTGTATGATCTGAGAAGTGCAAACATCTTTTAACAAAAATTATAAATTGCTTGATGAGCCCGTATATTTACTTTTTGAAACAAAACATGTGTTTGCAAGGCTCTGATTATGTCATTTCATCCATTAAATGACCTTTTGACTCACATTCTATGGTGATTGTATTCTGTTTTATAATATGCCCAATCTGGGATAATCAGTTTGCAGAATCCAATAGCAAGAACTGGTTATGGCTTTAATAACAGATGTTTGGTAAAGGACATGAAACAGTTTTATTTCTAAGAAAGCTTCATTTCTTATGCAGAGATGGGTTAGGTGTATATATTGTCGAAGTTCTGTCCACTTGGTATGCGTCCTGCAGTTTATCTGGATCTAGACTGCTAGAGCAATAAGTGTCTATATATCATTCTAAAACTGTAGAGGGTGCCGAGTTTGGTTTGAAGCAATGATGTTTTGGCTTGATTATTGATTTATACGATCAAATTTTCCTGCTCTTAAAATGTTCTTGGTGTCAATGAAATAGGTCTATAAAATGATGCTATTACAAATCCCATTTGGGATGGTCATGCTTTGTTTTGGTGTTCCATTTATTTGAAGTTCATTCTCTTTCCAGTTATGTGATTTTGAACTGTAATTGTTTAACTGGGGTATTGTGAAGCATGCCTAGAAAGTTCTGTAGCAACTGACAGTTACTTGAATCTAGATCATTCTTCAGAAATGTTTTAGCCTATAGTAAATTGTTGGTTTTTATTTGTCAGCGTAATCTTTTGTGAAGCTGTTGCTATTTATGGCGTTATTGTGGCAATTATCCTGCAAACCAAATTAGAGAGTGTTCCTACATCAAAGATTTATGCCCCAGAATCTCTTAGAGCTGGATATGCAATTTTTGCTTCTGGCATCATTGTAGGCTTTGCCAACCTTGTTTGTGGGTTTGTATCTTTCATCCTCTGCTCATATAGTTTCTACCAGTTATCTTCTGGTTCTGCAGCTAATTCCTTTTTTCTGCATTTTGTTTGTGTTGTTTGCTAGACTAATACTCGGGCAACAGTTTATGTGTAGGAATAATTGGAAGCAGTTGTGCGCTGTCTGATGCTCAAAACTCCTCCCTCTTCGTAAAAATACTTGTGATTGAGATCTTTGGTAGCGCCCTTGGGTTGTTTGGAGTGATTGTAGGAATAATAATGTCTGCCCAAGCAACATGGCCTGCAAATGCAAAAACAGTGTAATTGGTTGCTGGTTTTAATACCCGAATACTGAATTATGATATGGTGCTATGTAATTTTGCTGCCACTTAAAGACCATGTGAATTCAATTAGTTGTTCTTAAAGGCATGTAAAAATTGGTCGGGAGGTCTAATACAGGTTTGTTATATAGTCTCGATGATCGCTCATGTCTTTTCCAAATAAATATACCACGGAGCTTTTGGATTGGTTGCTTGATAGAATCTGGCATTCATCTTAGGGTGGAAGCTGTTTTATGTGTTAGTTGATCCTGAATATTTTTGTTGGAAAATTGTTGATCCAGATTCATTATTCATGGACAGAAGGGATGTCTGATTCATGTGTGAAGAACCACCGTCTTCCAGATTCAACATGAACTTGTGTCCCCTTTTCGACTTGTATTTATGAGAATCTATCTATTTGCAATAAAAGATTCCTTGACATTTTAAATATAATTTTGAGGGGTCTCTCTCTCGAGGCATCTGCGCACTTGAGAACTGCAAGTGAATGCAAGCCTGTGAATAAAAAACATACATGGTCGTTTTGATTTCATCAGCTTTGTTTGGATCAAGCTTTTAAGTGGAATCAATGAACAGTACGGTTGTTCTTGACATGGTATAATAATTAAGAGATGTTATGCAAACAATGAAACATTACGAAAAATTATCTTCAATTGTTCTTACATGTAATTAACATAGCTGCTATATTATATCGTTGGTCATAATTTGTGAGCATATCATATGATTTCTCACTGCCTCATGGGCCCTCTTGTAAAAGGTTACTTGGGTGTCTGCTACTAAATAATTAATTTTAGGATTCAACTCATTTAGATGTATCTAAATTTAGTTCATTTTAAAATAATAATTAAGGAAAAATAAAACATAAAAGAACACATTCTCGTGGACCCTTGCCTTGAACTCCCGGGGATATTTTGATGAATCCCTTCTTTGTCTCTAAAACTGGCCCTTTATTATCCCCCGACACTCTAATTCGACTCCTTATAATTACCCTCTAGCCCTTGATCCCTCTTCTTGTGATTGTATGTGTATTAGCCTGCCTAATAACTTGATAACTAAACCCTATATCACGCACTTGAAGGTTTATCTTGAGAACGCGATTGTTGAACGCGTAAACACAGGTTCAACTTAGCTTACATGAATAACATATGGATCTATGTTTGACCCGATTTATATTTTCTTAACCAATAAATTCTGTTAGTAATTGAGGTACAATTATTCATTAGGAAAAATTGTAACATAAATTGACAACTATTCATGAATAATGAATTTTATAGTTGGTTCAGCCGGATTTTGCCGGATCGGATTGTCATTGTTTGTATCCATGATCTTGAATAGCTTTGGCTGGAGAACACCTGCAAAACAATAAAGGCGCGCCGGGGGTTGGTTCCCGGCAGACCCCTCCGACGCTCAAGTTAGTGTTTTTGTGATGATTTTGATAATTGAGAACAGAGGCAAGTAGGGTTTTCTGTCTCATACCAGCGTTGTGAGGAGATAATCAACTTATATAGTAAATACCTGTTAGGTTTAGGTCATTGTATATGAGTGGGAGGTTACCACTTGCAAATGGGCCGTGGATACGTGGACCTGGGCTTGGGCCTAGAATAGCCGACCCAACCAATACCTAATAATGGAGGCCCCCAAAATAACTCACCTTTATTCTTCACTAATTTCACCACTTAGCCATTTGGCAAAGGTTCCCAAAATCCCATTCTAATGGCTTCACCAAATGCACCATTTGATAATTCATGATACCCATACTCTAGAGCCACTATTCCTATAGCTCCAGAGCCAAACCAATTAATGGATAAAACTGAATATATTGGTCCAATAAAGTTACTCAATGGTAATGGTAAAGGTTTGTGCATATCTCATGTTGGTCATTATGTGGTGAAATCTTTTAATTTCCCATCATCTTTGTTTTATCTAAATAACCTTTTGCATGCTCCAAAAATCACCAAAACATCTCATAAGTTTTCATAATTTGCAAGTGATAATTCTGTATCTTTTGAATTTCATTCTAACTTTTTTCTTGTTAAATCCCAGGACACCAAGCAAGTCCTTCTATGAGGATTTCTTAAAGATAGATTATACCAATTTTAAGACCTTCAAATCATCATCTCCATCCTTTTAACCCATGACTTCTAGCATTTATTCACTACCAATATTGCTAAACCCACTGCTACTACTACCACTCCAAAAGTCCCCTGACTAGTAGAGAAAATAAAGAAAATATGACAATGGCATTATGGCACTTACGGCTTGCTCGTGACTTTGAAAGCATAATGAACCCTCTCCTAAAATATTGCAATTTCATCAAAAGCAATAAAAATAATTTCATCAATTGTACTGTTTACTTTCTAAGGAAAGTACATAAACACCCTTTTCCTTTCTCACACATACAATATAATAAGCCTTTACAATTAATATACTCTAACATATGGGACCCTCATCAATTAAATCTAAAGATAGATTTCATTATTATATTCACTTTGTAGATGCCCTTTCTCGCTATGCATGCTTGTACCTACTAAACAAAAAAATTGAAACATTCACCATCTTCATTTCCTTTAAAGCCATGGTTGAGTTGCAAATAGGACACAAAATTATTACCATTCAAATAGATAATGGATCAGCTATCCATACAACCATAAGCATAATGGAGTAGCTAAATGCAAACATAGACATTTGGTTGAAGTGGTGCTTACACTTCTAGCTCATTCTTCCCTATCGTTATACTTTTAGCTCGATGCTTTCCAATCAACTATATATTTGGTAAACTATCTACCCACTCCATTTTTCAGCAATAAATCTCCTTTAATTGTGCTTTTCAATGTTAACCAGATTACTCATTCTTTTTAAGTTTTTAGGTGTCAATGTTTTCCTTATCTCAGACCATACAATTAGCATAAGTTTGCATTCAAATATGTTCCATGTGTTTTCCTTATTTATGCTTTACATCCTAAAGGTTATAAATGTTTTAACCCCATCTCCTAAAAGTTATGTATTTTTAGAGATGTTACATTCTATATGAATCTATTTTTCTATTTTAGTCACCACCCCACTCCTATTCCACTCTTATCTAAAATACTCACTTTTCATCGTTGCCTTCTATAACTACCTTACCTTTAAATCATTCACCATATAATACATTAGATTTCAATATGCATAATTCTCCTATGCAATCTCTTGATCATTTAATTATAGATTCTCATATTTAGCAACCACCACCTATTGAAATTGGACATTTGATGATCATAAGAAGCAAAGCTAGCATTTTCAAACCAAAAGTGTTTACCACCTTAGATGATGCTTTAGCCATACCTCATAGGAAGTAAGCCATAAATAATGAGTATCAAGCTTTACTCAAGAACAATACTTGGCCTTTGGTGACCTATCTCTTAATAGAGTTCTTATAGGTTGCAAGTGGGTGTTCCGAGAAAAAAAAAATTCATATGGCTCCATTCAATGCTATAAAGCTCACTTGGTAGCCAAACAAGTCCATAAACATTATGGTCTTCACAGAAACATTTAGTCTTGTTGTGAAGCCAAATACCATTCTATTCATTCTAACACTTTCTCTATCAAAAGGCTAGGATGTGAGACAACTTGACATTAACAATGTCTTCCTTAATGGTTATCTTTATGAGGAAGTTTACATGCTGCAACCGCATGGATTTGAAGCTACTGATCACACATTAGTTTGCAAGTTAAACCAAGCTCTTATAGCTTAAAGTAAGACCGAAAAGCATGGTTTGAAAGGTTAATTACTGCTCTCATTCATTTTGGGTTCACTACCTCTAATTGTGATCCCCCTCTTTTCATTAAAATTATTTCCAAGTCAATTCTATATGTCTTAGTCTATGTGGATGACATAATTGTCACCGGCAACTCAACTAATGAAATTCGACAATTAGTCATTCATTTTAACTCTATTTTTATACTTAAAAAACTTAGTGATCTTAGCCATATTTTTAGGAATTCAAGTTCAAGTCACTACTAGTGGTGGTTATCATTTATCTCAATCTAAATACATTAAAGATTTGTTAGTAAAAGAACAAATGATAGGTTCCAAGTGTCAAACAACTCTTATAAATAACGGCTTGAGATTAAATATGCATGATGATAGAGAAGTAATTAGCAATCCCTAGTTATATAGATCTGTTGTGGGGGAATTGCAATATGTCATAGTAACTAAGCCTAAAATTGCCTTCCCATTAAACAAGGTCTACTAGTATATAAATAAGCCCTTTGATAAATACTAGAAAGAAGTCAAGCGAATTCTTAAATATTTGAGTGGTACCTTATACTATTCCATTCATTTACGGAAGTAATATCACTTGATATCACAACTTACTATAATGTGGATTGGGGTGCAAATCCTAATGATTGACACTTTATAACAGGAGGTTATGTATTTTTGGGACCTAATATCTTCTTTTGGGTATCAAGGAAATAACATGTCGTTGCACAAAGTAGCATCGAAGTTGAATACAAAAGCTTAGAAAATGTTATAGCCGAGATTGCTTAGGTTAAGTCACAACTTAGTGAGCTTAAAGTTTCAATTACTAAAACTCCAGCTATATTTTGTGATAATAAGAGTGCAGTTATGTTAGCTGTAAATCCAATATAGCACTCTAGAATTTTCATTTTATGCAAGAGAAAGTCATTACTAAAGAAGTAGTTATCAGCCATGTTCCTTTATAAGATCAACTTGCAGATGTGCTTACAAAATTAGTATCATATTTGCAATTTATAGAACATCACAAACTTAGACTAGAAAATTATCTCCCTCTAAGTTTGATGAGTGCTATTAAAGGAAATAGCTAGTATTCTATTATTAACAACAAGGTAAATTTGTTGCGCAAGTATCAATTTTTTAGAATAGAATTCGATGCATGTCCCTTAGATATTGGTCAGTATTGTTTATATATTTCCCCATCTGTATTATAGAATATTTAAGAAGGAAAAAGCATTCTCTCATTCTTGAGCTTTTTCTTTTGAAACTTCTATTACTTTTATTGCCTCTTACAACTACAAGTTATAATCGATGCTCAAGTCAACAGTTAACCAAATTCAACTAATATCGATCAAAAGATGATATGCTAATTAACTAATTCGCTGCATTCTCCAAATTTCAAATTAATGTGTGAAGAATTTGAAGAATGATCAGTTGCTTTTTCTTTATGGGAAGAGGGATAGGTTTTACATATACTTGAGGACATATCAATTACCAAATTGTTATTATCTTTTGTTTAATATCATTAATTGAGGAGTCAAAGTTACTATGTACTTTAGCCCCATTGATGGTGGCAACAAAACTACCATTTTGTTTAGCATATTGATACTTAGGAATCAAAGAATTAACTTTTTCTACTCATCTATCTAAAAGCTAGCACGTAGTTTTCTAGCTAAATAACTTATAAATGAATCAAATGAAATAAGATATGTTATCATATGGCCTATCAATTGGATTCATTTTAGTAGTTAATTATACAGAAGGACAGTCTTAGAGCTTTATTCCAATGTTAAGGAAAAGATAATTAATATATCCTTATATTAAATATCAAGTGGGAAATGGGCATTCTACATGACCATGGTATGATAACTAGACTAATGGAAGTCCTTTTATTCTTAGGGAGGAATTAAATTAACTAAGGCTAAGATTTGCACTCAACTCCAAGGTGAAAGCAGTTATACAGGGGCGAAACTAGGAGTGTAGTGGTAAGGATGTAGAAAATATGTTTGAATATTTTCCTAACTACTCGGCCAAATCAAATATGGATGACAAAGTTTTATGGATGGCAGAGAATTCACATAATTTCAATAACTCCTCTTATATGAAAGTTTTTAGGCCTAGTTTTGATGAGGTATAGTGGTATAAGGTGGTGCGAGAGAAAATTCTACTTCCTAAAGGATCATTTATTACCTGGTTGGCAGCTAAACAAAGATTAAGGATAAAGGATAGTTGCTTTGGCCTAGCAAATCAACTATGTACACTTTGTAAGTCTCCTATTAATGCCATTTCTTATCTTTGTTTCTAATGTCAATATTCTATTACTCTATGGACTTGAATTCAACATGTGTGGAATGTATTTGTGTGGTTATTGATTGGATGGAAATACTAGAATGGACTAGAGAAATGAACAGAAAGATGAAAAACAACATAGATATCAATAGAACATCATTTAATTGCAATAAGGTTAATACAACTATTTTCACATCTATGTAGTGTAAAAAAATAATTTGATTTAAACAAATTTTATAACTAATAACATATCAAATAAAAGTAAAAAATATCATTTATTTATAAGAAATACAATTGATTTCAAATACTGTCTTTGTGTAATTCAAAGATTGTAATAATTATTCTCTAAATTCATGCACTATGAAAAAATGTATTAGATTTTTTAAGTTTGAAATATAATGCTTTCGAACTTTTCAAATATTTTTTGAAATTATGCATTACAATTAGTAATTACACATGTAACCTTTTTAGTGATTGTTATATTTTTCTTAATTCTATAAAAAAAGAATCTCGATCTATACAATTAATGAAAGTATGAATGTTTTATGTTTTTATTGAAAAGATTAGAAATTTTATATTTTTATATTATTTTTCTTCATATTATATACTTATTGATGTCTTTTTTATATTTTTATTAATTATAAATTGTTAAAAATTAATTGATATTTTTTATTTTGTTGTGATTTTAGGAAGATTTTTATGAGAAAAGTTTATAAGAAAAAGCTTAAAATACACTACAAGAAAAGGAGGCCTTTTGCGTCGTTTTTTAAACGTCGCAAAAGGCAATTACCCGTCGTAGAAAACTATCTACGACGTCTATTAAAACGTCACAAAAAACGTCGTGGAAGGTAGGGTAGGCATTAGTGATCTACGACGTCTGTTGGAAAACGTCGTTGAAGGCCCAGATATTCTTCGACGTTTTTAAAGACGTCAGGAAAGGTTAACACAGTTTGCGACGTCTGAAGTAAACGTCACGGATTGAAACGTTTTAACGACGTATTAAGGACGTCGTGGAAAACTAGCATTTAACGACGTGTGTGAAGACGTCTGTGAATGTGATACGACGTTATAAGGAAACGTCGATAAAGGGTTGTTATGCCGACGTTTGGAAGACGTCGTAAAAAAGACCCTTTCTA
>JAOTBA010000002.1:16192978-16205176 GCA_025629845.1 Erythroxylum squamatum | reverse complement strand
AGGACGTCGCGAAAGCCTTATACATTTCGTGACGTCTGATACAAAGACGACGCGGAATGTGTATTTTTGTTGTAGTGATAAGAGAAAACCTTTTTTTGAAATGCAACGAACTATCAAACTTGCACAGTGATAAATATTTCAAAATGTAAGAACTTTTAGCTTTAGATTTATTAATTTTATTTGAACTTAAAATTTATATTTAAATATGAATATGATATTTGTATTCAATGATACCGATGTTGAAGTCTCCTAGTACAAGTTTGTGTGGTGTAAACATAGTTTGGCCCGACCCTCTCTCTTGCTTTGTTTAGCAATAAGGAATTGACCTCCTATCTTGGAAAAGATAGAAAAGTTATTTATACATACCAAAGTGTTGCGTTCTCAGCAGAGCCTCCTTGAAAAACATAGATCACCTGCTCTTCCAGTGTCAATATAGTAACTGCGCCTAGCATGAAATTCTCATACTTTGAAACTTGATTAATCCCCCTCAAAACTGGTCTAATATAGTGGAATGGAGTGTGAATTTGAAAACCACAGATGAAGGAGATAAATGGATATACAAGGTGAATGTATTATGTTAAGTAACCAGTTTGTGGGATGAAAGGAATAGAAGGATATTCACTGTTCACAGCACTAATATGGAAGCTTTCTTGAATTTATTACACAATATAATTAGGTCTCACTTTTTTGTGTGTAGAGATAAGCACAAGAATAACTTCATCATCAGCCTCAATTAGAACATATACTAGAACATGATTACTTTGTAAAGGCTTAAGGTAGTCCAGGATATATAAAACTACATAAATGTAGTCAAGCTTGTAAACTCAAGCCTTAACAACCTGTTATTTTGCATGCCTTTTATAGCTATAATACAAAATTTCTTTATTAAAAATTTATTTTTAAAGAATATTATACTTATTAAGTTGATAAATTCTTTATAATAACTAATAATAAACCATTATAAATAAAGTATACACACAGTAGATTAATATTTATAAAAAAACACATATATCAACAAACATTATTGTAGATTCATATTTATAAAAAGATAATTACATAATATATGATTAATTTTATCAATTTAAATAAATATAACATATTTAAATGAAATAAAATGGTTAAAGTCAATGAATGGTTATAAAAGAATAGAAAATTAAATAGAATGGAAATTGGAAAATTAGATTTCTTAATTAATATTAGAAACTAATTGAAGATTGGTGCAAAGTAATTTTTTCAGGAAAGTTATAAATTATTTCACCAATTGATCTCTGTCAATGCTTAGATTATTATAAGTCATCATAAAGCGAACAAAATATATTATGGATTATGCAATTAAATTATTTATTTTTTTGTAAGTAGTAGTTATTTGTATTTTAGGTCATAGAATAATAAAATGTATTCTTTTGTAGGCATAATCCAAGCTTTGGAAGGCTTTCTTTAATGAGCTTTTATCACTGATTTGAAAAGATAGAGCTATATTCCACAATGATTTTATTATAACCTAATAAAGTTCAACTTTACTTAAACTTTCCTTACCATGATAAAACAAGACAACTATTTGAGGATCAATAATGTGGGCCTTATTCTAAAACTATTCTAAACTGTATTAATGTAGTTATCATGATCATTATTATTTATGAAGAATCATCATGTATAACCTCCAATTTTTCTTTAAACATGATTAAATTGTATCCTTGATGATTGTTCAATTAATGCATTCTTAAATAGTGAAAGCCTAACTTGTAAATTTCATCAAATTTACATTATCACATGTGTTGAAATTTAAGAAATTTCACTCATCTTGTAATTTGTTCAGGAATCACAACATAGCCAATTTGAAGATATGCGCCTGCCACTAAATTGATCTTATAATTAACATAATTTAAGGTTTGATTTTGAAATGATAGCATACTTAAAGTACATATATTTCATATAATTCCTTATATTTTGATTAATTAAATGCTTATAGTTATGGATCATAATTACATATTTTAAGTTTTATGGAGAAGATTGTAGATTTGGATCAAAATATGCTTAAAAGTGGAATTTAGCAAAGAAGGAACACAGAAGCAAATTCTAAAAAAAAATGAAAGCCTGCAGAAGAAAAGTTCCTAAAAAGGTATGAGCATAAGACGTGCCCCTGCTTTAGCCAATATGACTGCTCTATAATTTATTGTGATTAAATGGATAAGGTTATTTTAAATTTAACAGGCTTTCATTATTTATGCCTATATTTTTCTCTATTTAGGAGTCTTGTTTAGGAAGCACTTGTTTTAATATGATGATCCTAATGGAAGTGTGATTTTTTAAAAAAATTTATCTTTATTTTAGCTTTTATCTTTTTTGTAGGAAATTTTGATGGAATTTTGAGATTTTTAAAAGGGAGGAGGTGCAAGAGGCCAAAACAATCCATCTCTCCCCCATCTTTGTTCATCTTAGCTTTCTTCTGTGTTACTGGGTTAGTTCTTTATTTTTCTTTTTTGTTGTCTGTGAGACTCAAGTGTAACTAAATTCTCTTTTTTTAATTAAATGTTAATTGAAATTTGATCATTTAAGAATTGTGAGATCTGATTGTTATTGTTTACTCATTTGTACTTTAATATTTATATATGTTATGAGATTATTAAAATTATTGTTTTGTTTGATTGATATTAAAGGGCCTATTATTCAATTATTAAAATAATATATTACCAGTTTGAATTTGTAATTGTTTGATTGTTTTAATACTTAATGGTGAAATAACATAGTTCAATATATGATATTCTACTAATATTATGTGGATATAATAATCTAGTTTAAATAAACTAAGCTTACTTGTTTTTTAGCTAGAATTAATGGTCTCTCTAGTTTTTAATATTTTTAATAAATTAAATCCTAATAACTTATCTAAGTTCTTATTTTGGTTAACAAGGAAGTAAGGAGAGATAGGTTATTAGAGCATATTAACAACCATAACCAGTTTATTAAGGAATATAAGAGTTTATCTTTACATCAATGATCTATTCAAAAAATCAATACTAAAATTATATCTTGGGCTAGATGTTTGTTATCATTTAATTTCGTTAAATTACATTATTGGTAAGTTTTTTGTCTTTTTGAACCTATTTCAATTTTTATCTTAAAATCCCCATTCCTTTATTTTATTTTTTAACTTGAAAAAGGAGATTATCTTTACTAGTCATTATGAATTTGACCTTACTCATCACTTTACAATTCATTTGTGAATAGAGTAGGATTATATTTTTTAAATTCAACATCTAGTAAAATTTGACTCTATTATCAGGGACTGGTGCCAAAGTGAATTTATTTCTTTTATGCCTTAAATTTCATATGTGAATGAACTTCAGTATAATCATAAGATTGAGAAAATAGGTAGGAGATTAAGAAAGGAAAGAAAATTATGTAATAAGCATATATTTCCTCTTTGTTGCTTAGATTAGAATCAACACTTGATTTGACAAAATCCTAGTGATTATGAAGTTAAAGCAATCATGACTAATTGAGAGAGAACCTTAAGAGAATTTGCAGCATTGAATTTGATTTAACAATCTCTTTGTATTAAATATCTAAACCTAAATTTAGGTTTTAAGCTTGAACATAGTCTAATTCATTTGTTGCTACTTTTTTTGACCTTAATAATGAAGATCCTCAGAGGCACTTTGGTGATGCTGTCGCCTGCAACCAAATATAAAAGATTTTCACTCCCGTTAAAACAAATTAATGTAGTAGTAGTAAGTGGATATCGTTCCCACGAGGAATTTTGCGATTATGAAAATTACGAATTCAAACGGCACAAATAATAAAAGGGTGGGTTTTTGTTACTTACTGAAATAATAATGAAAATCAAAAAGGAAAATCGCAATTTGAACTAAGAATTAAGTCTGAAAAGTCAATAGAAGAAATACCTTGGTTTCGGTCACCGATGTTACCATGCTATTATGGATCCTCGATAAAAAGTGTAATTATTAACGAACATTCATTGAGGGAATTTTCTATGAATTGTATTGACTAGAAACATGTATTCTAGCAATCTTATTAAACAACAACCTAGATACGATCATAGATTAATTGAATAATAGCATTAAGAACCAATGACAAGTGATAAACATGTACGACATGAAATCAATCAAGTGGATAATTTCTTAGAATTTTCCAACTCTAACGTAGAGGGGTTAATCCTAATTGCTACTTGTGGTTACCAAAATTGAACGTCAGATTTTGTTAACCTAGCAGTTGAATTAATTAATTCCTAGTTGCGCACCTAGAAACTAACAAATCCAATTAAAAAGACAGATTTGAAATTATCCAATGTTCATTAACAATCATGAAAAAGATTAAGAATATCTCACCATAATAACATGGAACATGGCTCCCTCAACCAAGACAAGAAAATTAGTTAATCATAATTAAATTGAAATCAAAAGAAATAATAAAAGGAATTGTCTCCATAACTGGTCTTTAATAATAAAATCGAAAATAACAAGGGAATTGTGCAGAAACTCTAAGAACAAGAAACCAGAAATTAAATCAGCCTAAACTACTTGAAAAGTGCAGGAGAATTAAACCATAAAAGCTAATTAAAAGAAATTGCGGCAGCCAAGGGGAAGAATATGCGATAATGTTGTGGAATAATTCTGGACGTGGACAGAGGTAGAACACAAAGTGCGGCAGCTAAGGGGAAGAGTATATGCGATGATGATGTTGGAAAGAGTCAGCAACGTGGACCAGTCGAAATTGAACCAATGGAGAGATGCGGCAGCAAGGAGAATACATCGACACTGTTGAATAATGAAGAACAAGAGGAAACCCAAAGATGTGGCAGCCTACCTCAACTATTCTACTCAAAACCTTTAGAAATCCATAACTGCAAAACAAGAAGAGAAGGTGCCGCCACTGCTGGAAAGAACAAAGAATATATATCATCCCCTTTTGCAACCCTAACCCATATGTATACGGCAATCCAAGCTCCCTCTTCCTAATTGAATTCAATCTCTTCATAATCTTCACTTGATTTTGTCCCAATTAGATAGTCTTCTAATTTAGGTAGGAAACTTCTTGAAAACGACTCCAGAAAATCTTGGCGATTGTGTTCTAATTGGATTCTAATTCTGAAAATCTGCAGGTTTGGGATTATGACCTTAGGCGTGCCCACGCCTAATCTTTGAATTTCGACCAATTCTGAAATTTTCGAACTTCTTGCCATATTTTTCCTCTTTTTGATCCTTTTTCATCTTTTTGGTATTGACAGCCACCTGTGAACATTTAACAATTAATTCCATCAATTTATGAACACAATTTCACAAATCAACCAAAATTAAGTCCAACATAAATGCAATTTAATTGACTTATCACTTCCTGGCTGATTTCCTTTTTGCAGTTTTTGACTACACACAGAAATCTCTTGAATTGTCAGGGATTTTGGCTGCATCTAATGGAGAATTACTATCCTCTGCTACTAAATCTAGACTGCTTTCCTAAGGGGAACCTATTTTCTGTTCTGCATTCTAGGAGCTGGTATTCCTAATCCCTTGACTTACCATACTGTAATCACTGGAATTTATCATTGTTGGTTGTTTTTTATACTCTAGCCTATCCTTAAAAATCTCATTTTGCCCAACAATTACTAATGGAGTCAATATGTTGGCCCAATCCATCTGACAATGCTCTAGATATTGTGAGGTGAAATGATGCACCTCTTTTTCTAGACCATCGCAATCCACTTCAATAACACTGCGAACAACGTTCTTCAATCCATTTACTTGAACTATTGCCTTACCAATAGCAGAATGTAACATAACTTCACCATCAGCACCTTCCCTACTAATTACATCCTCTACACTACGGCTATTTTTAACAACCTCAACAGGGACCATATCAGGTACTACACCAGCAATATCAACCATAGAACATTCAATCTCGTCAAAACCACCATTAACAACATCCAAATCACTACTAAAAAGAATATCTTCCTTCACTAAGGGTGCTTCAAAGACACCTTCACTGTCTTTGACTACTGCGTCAATGTTGTGGACGCATTCTTGGGGAGAACATAAGGAAGAAAAAAACATTAATTTGGATATCTTATTTTTATTGCTTTTATTAGATAATTTACTATTGTTGTTTTATGGTTATTTCCTATTAGGAACCTAATAAGGTAGGAATCCTATTATCGTAAGGAAACCTGCCTAAAGTAGGAAACATGCCTAGAGTAGGAATTCTATTATTGTAAGGAGACTTGCCTATTAAAGGCAATTGGAATTAGTAAAAAGTAGGCCAGAATTTAATCAAAACAAGGGATTAGAGTTCTCTCTTTATCATCGAACTCTAAGGTATCAGCCTCCCTTTGAAGAGCTGAATTTCTACGCAAGATAGGTCGACCTAAGAAACCGCATTAACGCCCTATGGCTTGATTGTAAACACGGGATCATAACATTTTGGTATTTGAGCCAAACAAGATGGGCAACGAAATCAGAGACATTTGCAAGAAGAACGAGCCCTTATCGATTCCTAGCTTTCAGCTATGAAACAATGTCTTAGGTAGAAAATTGTGCAGATTTTGCAAGAACAACTATCTAGTATAGGACTTAGTGTCCATAAAACCATTGTCAATGGGAGTGAAGAGAGCAGTGTGGCTATCCTAACGAAAGACTTACCAGCTGCCATCGCTACCAAAAAAGGCCTTATATAGCCTGTTCCATAAACCAGAAACCATCCGTCAGTGCTCAAGTATGCAAAATTGGATTCTCCGACATATGATGGCATGGAAGACCCCTTAATCTGGGCTTATCGCTGTGAGCAATTCTTTGAGAATTAGAATACACCTAAGACAGAAATGGTGGGACTAACGGGTTTTCATCACTTAGGAGAAGCACAATTATGGTTTTATCAGCTGAAGAAGTCAAAAAAATCAATGACTTGGACAAAATTTTAGAAAAGTTGCTTCCAAAGGTTTGGACCACCTGAAAGTAGTAATCCAGTGGGTGAATTGGTTACTCTTCAACAAATTGGAATTGTTGAACACTATCAACGTCAGTTTCAAGAAAAGCTAGCTAGAGTTAATGAGCTCATTCTGGAAAGTTTGCTTGTGGGATTGTTTATGGCGGGATTGGATGATTCCAATAGATTGGATGTTCAATTGCTTAAACCACAAGATTTAGCAGCTACTGTGAGCTTGGCTAGAGCTTATGAACAGAAACTTCAGCTACAAAAAGTCACTAGTACTTGAAGGATGACATGGCAATCTCCTCAAACAAGCCCTAGTAGTTCGGTGATTATGCCATCAAGGAGTTCCAATGTGTCATCCACAACAATTGATAAATCATCAAGCAGTCAAGCTCCTTTTTTTAAGCAGTTGACATGAGTAGAGATGGCAGAGAGGAGATCAAAAGGGCTATGTTATAGTTGTGATGAACCATATTCAGCTACTCATCAATGTAAACGGCTTTTCTGGTTAGAGTTAGCAGATACAGATGATGATCCTCTTGAAGACAACTTAGATACTGCCCTTGAAATTTCCTTAAATGTCATTAATGGACACCCTCATGGCAAAACTATGCAGTTGCAAGCTATCATAAAAGGGAAACCGATGCTTGGCTTGATTGATTCGGGTAGTATTCACAACTTTTTAAGCTCAAAAGCAGCTCAAAGTTTAGCACCTGGTGTTCATTCCTTGCCAAATACAAAAGTCTCCATTGCCAATGGAGAGAGAGTTTAGAGTTTAGGAGTTTGTAGACAGGTATTGTTTTCTATTGCTGGCCATAACTTCTCTGCAGATTTTTATGTGATTCTTTTGGGTAGATTTGACATGGTTTTGAGTGTTAAATGACTGGAAACCTTAGGTCCTATATTGTGGGATTTTGCTGCATTTATCATGACTTTTTTCGGTGGAAGGGACACCTATTTTATTTCAGAGACAGCACTGATCTTGTGATCATGTCTTACACTCGATGGTTACGGTCAACTCAGAAGATCAAATGTTAGAATGCCTTTTAACGGAATTTGGGGACTTGTTCCAAGAGCCAATTGGTTTACCACCCATAAGGGAATGTGACCACCATATCTGTTTGCTGCCCAAGACAACCCCTGTAGTTGTCCGTCCATACTGATACCCTCATAGACAAAAAGACGAGATTGAAAGACAATGCAACCAAATGCTCCAACAAGGGTTTATTCGGCCTAGTAAATCCCCATTATCTTCTCCAGTCTTGTTGGTCCCCAAACAAGATGGCTCTTGGCAGCTTTGTATTGATTACCGTGAATTAAACACTAAAACAATAAAGGACAAGTTTCCTATTCCGGTGGTGGATAAACTATTAGATGAGTTGCATGGTTCCCATTACTTCACTAAGTTGGATCTCAAATCGGGTTATTATCAAGTTCGCATGTCTCCTACTGATGTAGAGAAGACCGCTTTCCGTACACACCATGGGCATTTTGAGTTCCTTGTTATGCCTTTAGCTGTACTAATGCTTCATCCACTTTTCAGGCCTTGATGAATGAGGTATTCCATGAGCTTCTACGACATTTTGTCTTGTTTTTTTATGACATTTTGATTTACAGTATGACTTGGGAGGACCATTTGGTACACATGAGAAAGGTCTTTACCTTACTGCGTGCTCACAAACTTTACTTGAAGCGTTCTAAGTGTTGTTTTGCATCTACACAAGTTGCATATTTGGGCCATACTATATCCGTTGCAGGTGTAGGCATGGATATAAGCAAGGTTCAAGCTGTTCTGGACTGGCCTCAACCTCAGTCTATCACTTCACTCTGTGGATTTTTAGGCTTGATGGGTTATTACCACAAATTTATCCGTGATTATGGCGAGTTGGCTGCTCCATTAACTTCTATGCTTAAAAGAAATTCCTTCCAATGAAGTGAGGTAGCCTTGGATGCATTTGCCAAGTTGAAACACATATTATTTGTTGCTCTAGTATTGCAATTACTAGATTTTACAAAATATTTTATTATTGAATGTGATGCTTCCGGAGGTGGTATTGGAGCTGTTTTGCAGCAAAAAGGTCATCAGGTCGCATTTTTCAACTGATAATTGGTTCTAAGACATCAGAAGTTAGCCGCTTATGAAAGAGAATTGATAGGGTTGGCTAAAGTAGTACAACATTGGCATCCTTATCTGTGGGGATGATCTTTCCTTATCTGGACAGATCACTATAACTTGAAGCATTTATTGGACCAACGACTTACCACTCCTCCTTTGCAACATTGGCTTACTAAGCTCTTAGGGTATGATTTCACAGTAGAATATCGAGCAGGTCAACTCAATGTAGCAACAGATGCATTATCCGTGGAACCACTCTGGACCCCTCCTTGTTTGCTATTTATTGTCCTCGAAGTGCTTTACTGGACTCCATTCAAAAAGAAATGGAGAGCTTCGAGGAACTCAAACACTTGTGCGCAAGAGTTAAAAATGGAGACCTTGATTCAGATTGGCAACTTCTTGATGGGCTACTTTTGTTTAAGGGCCGAATCTTTTTCCTCTCTAGTTCTTCCATAATTTCCCCTATTCTGTCCTCCTACCATGATAGTGCACATAAGGGAGTTCAGAAAACACTGCATCGGATTCGCTAGGATTTTTATGGGAAAAATATGAAGAGTGATATTGCCTCGTATATGGCTACTTGTCCAGTGTTCCAACGCAACAAATATGAACATTTAAGTCCAGCTGGACTGCTGTAACCCTTGCAATTGCCAACTCAAGTTTGGGCTCATGTTTTAATGGATTTTATTGACGGCTTGCCCAAATCTTGGGGAAAATCAGTTTTGCTTGTTGTGGTTGATCGATTTTCAAAATATGCCAATTTCATTCCCTTGGCTCACCCCTACACTACTGTTCGTGTAGCTCAAGTCTTCTTTGAGCATATTGTTTGGCTATATGGAGTCCCAGAAACCATTACTTGTGACAGAGATGTGGTCTTTACTAGCACTTTTTAGAAGGAATTATTTCGCCTTCATGGTGCTAAGCTGAAATTCTCTTCAGCTTATCATCTCCAGACAGATGGTCAAACAGAAGTGGTCAATCGTACGATAGAGATGTCGTAAGAGATTATCCTCGCAAATGGGATGCTTAGGTTCCTTGGGTTGAGTACTGTTACAACACTTCCTTCCATTCGGCCATTCAAACCACACCATTTCAAGTTGTATACGGTCGTGCACCGTCGTGGTTGCTTTCTTATACGCGAGGTTGCACTCGTGTTGAAGCTGTTGACACTGCTCTTATGGATAAAGACAAGGTCTTAGGTGATATTCGAAACTGCCTACTTCAAGCCCAGCAACGAATAAAGGACCACTATGACAAGGGTCACCGTGATGTTGAATTTGCTCCTGAAGACCTTGTTTGGCTTCGTTTACACCCATATAGGTCGTGTTTGGTTAACAGTTTTTCAGCTGTTTGACTTAAATAAACTGTTTGACCTATATTAAAAAGCTTTTTGGTTGTTTAGTGAAGAGGTGGTTGGGTTGGCTGATTCAACCCAACTAGCTATTTTTTCACAAGCTCTTCCAATGCAACATTTACATTCAGCTGATTCATTTATTACGATCTTGCCCCCTCCTCTCTTGGTCTCATTTCTCATTAGGTTGTCTGGTGACTCACATCGCAGTTAATCGCTGGGGAGAGAGAGATGGGAGTGAGGAGGAGAGGCACCAGATGATGCAGAACCTCTTCAGCGATCAGTCTAAAGAAAAGGAAAAGATCGATTCTAAGCACAAATCCAATCCCTAGCCTAATTACGTCTCTCGTTTTCTCTATCACTCTCCTTCTCCTTTTCTCTGTATTCTTCATATTGAATCTTTGTTAGTTTTTTTTTTGAGTTGGATGTGATGAGTTTTGTCCAAAATTGTTTCAGAAATGGAGGCAAAGATCAGCCAGTTCTTTGAGTCTATGAGACGTGAGCTCCTTCTTCTCCGGTGGGGATTAGTGTTGGGCCCTGTTTTCGAAGCCCAACGATCGATTCGGAATCGAAGCACATAAATATAAGCGGGTTTCTAAACTTTTTAACCCTCAAAGACAAGCCCTCACTATCTAACACCTCAAGCCCCAAAGGCGAGCCCACAAAACAAAGATCACAAAAATTGCAATTTACTTTTGAAAATGGTAGCTCTCGGTCTCTAGTTTATGTAGAACAAAGAATCACCTCAATCGGAGCTCTATAGCTCAAGATATGGTTAAAAATCTAAAGTAGGGTCATTGTCCGATTAAGCTCTCCAACCCGACCACTCACTTTCAATAGATCAAACTTCTTGAATTCGAAACAAATTACCATGAAATTTTAAGGTAAGGTAGGAAAATATGTTAGAAGTCTAACGCCACAAGAATCGCCTCAATCGGAGGTCGGACGAAGGAGTTATGGCCCAACTAATGCAACGTGTTCATATCCTGATTTCTATCAAACATACGTTGGTAAAAACGCCATAACTTTCGTTCTAGATGTCGGATTGACTTCATTTTTGGATGATTGAAAAGAAGACATCTAAGGCTACAACTTTCATGAAGACTAAAAATTCAAATTATGTTGTTAAGGGGGTCAAAATACACGTACCGTGTGAAATCACACGGTCTGCCCGTGTACCATTCGGGTGAAAGTGGTGCGCAGGGACTGGATTCACACGGTCCGTGTGAAATCACACGGGCTGACCGTGTGACATTCGGGAGACACCAATTTTCACCCTTCAAGCCCTCTCCAAAGCTCCTAAACCCCTCCTATCATTTCCATACCTCAAACCCTTTTCTAACACCCCAAAAACCACTCCAAACACATCCAACAACACCAAACATCATTGAAATTTAACTTCAAAGATTCATCACTCACATTCTTCTCAATTACAATACATTCTTTTAACACTAGCAACAAGATGATATCTCCATCAAGGATAACCACATGTATCAAACTCAACTTAAAAGGAACATAATCACACAAGCTTCTCAACTCAACTATGCTAATCACACACAATTAACAATTGGCAAATCTCAATAACTATGCTAAATACATTCATTCATGCAACGTAAAGGAATCACATGTTCATAAAAGAAACTCTTCATCTCATTCCCAGTTCAACCAAGTTCATACAAAGCTTTACAAAACATATCGATATTGCATCCAAAACTTTACACAAGTTCAAAATACATTTGATGCTCCATGATCAATATGCTATCTAAAGCTATTCAAAATCTAGCTAATA
>JAOTBA010000002.1:16111079-16128019 GCA_025629845.1 Erythroxylum squamatum | reverse complement strand
CAGACTTCTTCTTTGTTTAACTATTGGCTTAACAATCTCAAATGACGTCAGCTCTCTGCAACGTGCCTTACATGCAAAATTTTATGAAAAAATTTTCTAGAAAACTAGAGAATTTTCTGAAAGTAAACGCACCTATAGAGTTTGAACTTTTCAAAAGAAGAGGAGTTTGAAACATCATTGTTTTTTTCTGTTAACTCTCTCAAATATAACTAATAAATTATATTTTTTGTTTCTCTTTATATTTTCATTAAAAGTTTTATATTTTTTGTTTCTCTTTATATTTTAATTAAAAATTTTATTTTAAATTATTATTGTTAAAAATGAATTACTATTTTTATTTGTAAAAAATACTTACTAATAAATTATATTTGTCAAATTTTAATTCCTTTATTTATATCCTTATACTTTAATTGAAATTTTTTAAATTATTATTTTCTAAAAATAATTATTATTTTTATTATAAATTTGTTTAATAAATTGAATTCGTATATATAAATAATTTTGCTTAAATAATTTTAGAATATATTAAAATAATATTTAAAATATAAAGAAATATGATTATAGGAAATTAAAAAAGAAGTTAGAATAAAATTTAAATTCTTCCTGTTGATTTTTTAATCATATTGAATCTTTAAGTAAATAATATAGAAACTCAATTTTATTTTTAATTGTCATATTGATTATTAGCTTATTATATATTAATAAGTATTATTGGTGTATTTATTTTAGTTCAATAAAATATTTTATTTTATATTATATTTTTACTTATTCTTACAATTTTTACCTTTTTAATACTAATTGAATATTTATACCTTTTTTTTTCTAACAGTCCAATGTCCAATCCAATTTTTAAAACATATTTCTATAATATGTACGAGTAAATTCAGTCCAACGTTTTCAAACATTTTGTTAATTTCTATGTAAAAAATTTGATGATTACAAGCAACAACCTAAAGCTGCCTATATACCAAATTCCAGATGGAAGTTGTAACTGGAAGCTCAAAGGGGAAAGGCATGCAATAATGGCAGTATCTTAGGCCTTAGATAATCTACGAAAATTGCTGAAAATCTCAACAGCAATATCGAGATAAACAAATTTCACCAGGGACACATCCTTAATAACAGTACCCAAAACACCTTTAATTATTAGCACGCTGCCAGTACAAGACTTCATGAAAGCACCAAGAAAATAAAATAAAGTATATGACCATAGTATCATAAACACGACACCAAGGACACACTTAAACAGAGTCTTATATCCAGTAAATACTAAAAAGCAAACATACCAGGAACACACAGGTTGTGGATTGCTTAGGAAAACTCTTCTAATTCTTTTAAAACCACCATCGGGAGGCAGACACCCTCAAGTAGCTTAAAGTGATGCAAAAAGCACATCACTCTTCCTCAGATTCTGACTCAGCATTCGCAAGCCATTCGATAAAGGGCTTAGCATTCTTCCAGATCTGAGAATCCTTTCTGTCCCCTTTCAAGCCTTCTTCATACCACTTCATTATGCTATCCTCCTCCAATATATCTTCATCATACAGTGCTTTTAAAACAAGAGCCACTTCCTTCATAGCACCTGAGCTTGACTTAGCATAAAATGCCTCCATAGCTCGAAGCAAAAGTAACTGCGAGCCCTCATGTTGGGCCACAGCAGTAGCAAGATATCCTTTCTTTTTAAACAGTTGTTTTGCAATTCCTTTCTCCACACCCTCAAACAATGACTCAAACAGAGCATTCATCTTTTCCTGAGCAGACCCAGGAAGTGAACCCAGAAGGGACTGCATCTGCTGTGCAGAAACACCTTTCTTTAGATTTTCCTTCAGCTCGACAATCATAGTTTCATAAGCACTTGGCTTTCCATTCTCGATTTTGCATTTACCCTCAAGTAAAGGTGAATCAATTTTAGGAATGCCATTTGCTTTAGTTGTGCCTTTTGTCTTCTTCTCTGGTTCATCTGTAGAGAGCATAACCATATCAGCAGTTGCAGCACTCAGCTGCTGCTGGATGCGTTGACGAGCTGCCTCCAAAGACGTGTCAGTTTGCCACTGTACCTCATCATCAGCCTCCTCCTCCTCATCAACCAAGCTATGATCTGGAGATATGTGTTCCTCATCAGAGCCACTTGCTTTCTTTTGTGGCTTGGCAGCTTTTGTGGGGACATCCTTTGAAGATGAACTCTTTTTCTTTCCGTCTTTTTTCACTTTCTTTTGCTCCTCATCAGCGGCCTCACCTTCCTTAAGTCGCTCTTTCTCAGCCCTCCTCAATGCTTTCTTGTCTTTTGACCCCTTCTTTGGTTCAGGTGGATTCTTCAAAATGAAAGTGGCAAGCTTGTCCATCATATCTACATCTGATATGAAACCACAAGCAGCACATTTCAGTTGTATCATTTGACTTTTAGTGATTATTATCTCCGTTTCTGGGTTTCCACAGCCATAACACTGCACATACTTCTTGATGAAGTTTTCAAGAAGGCCAGCAAGTTTTGCAGTTTCATGAGAACCATTGACAAGGGAGGTTCCAGTTTTTTCATCAAATTTAGATTGAGCACCAAGCTCACAACCAAAGTACTTGGTAGTGTAGGAAGCTGGCCTTGCCAAAGCCTTTGCAATATCAACCATGTTGACAATATTAGTCTTGATGCCATTACCCCGGCCTTCAATTTTTGTAACCATTTTTGGCATCTTATACCTATAGAAGGCGTCATCACTGTTTGAAGCACCAATATTCTGCAAAGCCATCTTGATCACAAGATCACAAACTCACAAGAAATGTTGATTTCAAGGGGCAGAAATGCTGGGGTGTAAAGAGTGTGTAGCGGTCTCCAAAGATTGTTGAGTGATGGAATAGCTGTCTTCTGTGTTCAGAAAAGGTCGCAACCAGCTGCAACCATAAAACTCTAGGTATTCGTTAAATGGCCCGAGATGCATACAGCTAACTGTGCCTGACAAGAATCTGTCCTTTTTCCACGGCAAAGGACAATACTCTCCAAGCAACCCAATATTTCCCAAAAAAGAAATAGCCTGTATGGACATAAAATCTCAACTATGACACTCTTCACCCTGAAAATTTGCACGCAGCAGAACAACCCTCCTGCAAGGCTGCAAGGAACATAATCCCAAAGAATTTTTTTATCTATCTATTTGATTTGTGGAACAAATTTTTACAAAAGCATAAATAGGAACAAAGTCAGAGACCATTTAATTGTGTCAGGCAATAAATTTACAATTCTCATCTAAAAAACAACAGAAGAACGCAAGGAACTAAGACTTCATGGGAAGCAGCTGAAGAATCAGGGTCTCAAAGCAGTTTTTTAATCAATTACCAAGCGTACATATGCAGTAAAACTTAAAGGACAAAGAGATAAGAGATAAAAAGAAAACAGAAAGAAAAAAGAAAAACAAGAAAACACAGTGGTAATATGAAGTTCATACAACCAATATGGATCACCATCGCTGATCAAGCTTTAGTCTTTCACAGGCCTATGTTGCCCACACCACGAATAATCTCAAAGGGTATATATAATTGCAGAAAAACAAGGGTCCAAGCTAGTTAAGCAACTATTGAACTTTGAGCTTAAGTTAGTATTCGGCTTAGGGACAGGTAGTTTTACAACTTTTTATGTTATCCTCTAAAGAAGAAACAATCAATCTAATGCTAGCAGCATAAATTACCATCACGCACAAATTTACCTAAACCAGACTAAGTAAGGATGATTTCTGATAAAAATAACAAAAACCCAAAAGTATAATGTAAAGAAAGTATCTATCATTGTTAAATCGCCGCACATCTATCATAGGTCAATAACCTGAGGAAAAAAATTGATTCCAACAACTCAGCTTACTAATCTGGAGAAACAAGTAACAAAACAAGAAGATCTAAATTGCTTAAGCCAACATAACTAGCATACGAAGAAATCAAAACGCCAAATCACTAACAATAGATAGTCCACCTAACTTAAAAATTTCTAAAAATAAGCCCATATCTCCAGCTCATGAAATTCCGTTCTCTGTCACTAGAAATAAACCAACAACGTATCTATAATTTCAAAACAACGGGGCCACAGATCTTTTTGGTCACGAATCTATCTAACGCGATCTCAATAAAAAGAAAAAAAAGAAAAGAAAAAGAGCTCCTCAAATAATATAAATACGATAAACTAAATAACAAAGACATTGAAGATAATTAAGATTAAGGAAACAAGTTCACAGATCTGAGGAATTAACAAAAGCCGTACCTTGAAGCGAGACAGGAATTAAGAAGGGAAAAGATGGAACGAGGGAGAGGCTTTTAGGGTTTTTGTTGATGCGGTGGAGAAACAAGGTTCATGTATGGCTTATATATACCGTTTGAAGGGTAATCACAAAGTATCGCGTGCGACAAGTACTATCTTAATTGAGAAGTGGTGCGGATATGTGCCGTTTGATTGGCAATCATTATTAGTTAGTGACTCAACATTTCAAAACGCTTTTCTTTTCGTTTAGCACGTCTGATGTCAGGAAAAAGATCCTATGTCCAATTTTATGATATTTTATTGTGTCCAGTAAATTTTAGTCATTTATTTATGCAGGTTTTATATGAATTTCACATAAATAAACGTGGAGCTCGCATAAATAAATGGCTAAGATTCACTAGACACAATAAGACACCATAAAAATTGGACAGAAGATCTGGACTCTTATGCCCGTAGTGCTTAGTTAAGTTATTCAGGGAAAAAAACAGGATGGAAATAGTTAGTTATTTATTATAATTAATTAAATAATTTTTTACCTCAATTTTAAGTAATAGGTTTTTTTGGAAGAATAATTTTGATTTATGTAAATACTAATATTTTTAATTTTTAAATTAAATATAATTAAAATATAATTAATTAAAATATAAAACATAAATAATTAATTAATTAAAATATAATTTATTAATTATTTAAATTAAATATAATCAACTAAAATATATTTAAATTTTGATATAAAATAAAATTTAAAAAATTTTATTTTTTTGATATTTTTTACAAACCAAACATTATTAATAATAAAGATAAAAATTTCTTTATCTTTCTTAACTTACCATATATTCGTTATAATTCTTATTTTCTTCTAAGATTTTCGGTTTTTTTTTTCAATAATTGGCCCAAATTTCAAACGGTCTCGTAAAATATGAAAAGAATCAACGGCTGAAAACACATACATTCACATCCGACGATAAGGATGCAGTCTCTTGGAAGCACGTGATACTCACTGACCAACTGACGTCAAACCCAGACTATAATCCCACAAATCACTGCCTACATCAACACAAACCCAAGAGCCTAAGCCTGTCCCCTTTCTCTCGAATTCCAGGTACGCATTTTACCAATTTAATACGATCAACCATCTATTCTGTTCCTTTTTTTTCATTTTGCTAAATGTCGTCTCCCGATTTTACTGTACTGTGGTTGCCAATCTGTGGATTTGTTCCGTTATGTCCTTAATTGTGGTTATTTGGAATTTAATGCAGCGGGCTTGCTGTGCTTTGTCCCATTTTTCCGGTGTTTGGGGTGGTGGAAGGGTGTCGTAAGTCAGACATGGAGGATGCGAAAGAACATCAACAGGTCGATGGAGATGCTCCAGAGGATAAAGTCTCCATGCCGTCTTCTCAAGAGGAGGTTTTCTTTCTATTTATTTTTTTTCAAAGCATTATAATTCACCAACTTTATGGAAAGCTTTTCATTCAGAGATGGAGGCTCTTAATTTTTGCTTTATCTAATTTCGGTTCTGTAGGAGGCAGCTATAAAGAAAAAATATGGGGGAATCATGCCGAAGAAGCCACCACTCATTTCTAAGGTAATTTTTGGTTGGATCTGCTGATGTCATTTATGTCACTCTTGGGTCATGGGTTTTTCTTCATGATGATTTTTTTTCTTTGAATGCTTAGGATCATGAGCGTGCTTACTTTGATTCTGCTGATTGGGCACTTGGCAAGGTATTGGCTAGATTTGGTTCCTTAACAGTTTTAACTGAAATTGATAGCTGTTTGGTGATGGATGAAATTTGTAATCAATGGAATAATTGATCTAATTTCACGCTTTAAAATAAATAACAGCAAGGAGTTGAGAAGCCCAAAGGCCCACTTGAAGCCCTTCGGCCCAAATTACAGGTACTGATTCGGTATCCTTTGTGTTACTTCTCTCTATATATTATTTCCCTTCTATTCTATCATTGCTTGATTCTTGTTCTTGTAGTGGCCTTTCCTTATACTTTTGTGGTTGGTATAATTGCTAATAGTTTGGTAATCTGTGATATTTAATTTCTTTAGACGGTAGGTGCTGATCAATGCCGTGTGTTGAAAGTCCTGTATTTGCTAAATTAAAATGGTCAAGATCTGGTTAATTTTATGCTATAAGTTGACAGGGTTGAGCCATTTTGGTATTATTTGGGAGATAATATCCCTCTATGACTAGTTATTTTAGGTTGGAAAATAACATGATATGTATCCCAACAATTTTAAAATTTATGATGAGACAATGATCTTAGTAGTTTATCTTTGATCTTTGACACAGTTATTACTTTTTGCACTTTGATTATGGTTGCATCATGTGAATTTGTGTTCAGGTGTTGTGTATTAATGAGGTGTAGTGATGTGAGGATGTATATAATCTTACTATAGATTTTGTTAAGATAAGATGTCCTGTGATATATTTAGAGCTAATGTTTAACTCGTCTTGTTGTTATTGATGCATGAATAACTTGAAGCTAGATTTTAAGTATGACATTTGTATTGTACTTAATATGCTCTATCTCAAAATGAGTTGTATGCTTGATGTTTTGGCCACGTTGCTCATGTAACTGATGGCTTTGTTTGCTAGTGTTGTTGTTGATGGATAATCAGTATCTTGTAGGTTTTGTTTCTAATTTCATATCAAATGCATAAGTAGGTATTTTACTCTAACTGAAGTTTCCTCATCTATTATTTTTATAGTTGCCTTATGGTTGTTGTTTTAATCTTATAGGCGTGACTAGAAGTGTCATGCCTGTGACACTTGCCACTAGGTCAGTAATGAAACTCATTCCTCTCATATTTTGAGGATATGGACTAATCCTCGAAAGTCATATATGAAAACACTGTTCTTATAGTCATGATATAAAATCAACCACCTGTTATTCATTCCCAAACTCATGAAACAAGCATCCCCTAAGTGGTTCCTAAGAATGTAGTTGTAATACCCTGCTAAGCTTTTACTAGGTTGTCCTAACTAATCTTGCTATTCCATACACCTAAGCTTTGTTGAATATCTGGTTGGACTTCTCCTCTCAAGTGGGTTTTAATGATTTGGATCTGCATTGTGGGCTTTAACCTGTTCCTTTCTCAGCCTACACAACAGCAAACACGATATAGGAAGTCTCCCTATGCTCCAGCTGATGGTGAAGGTATGATCATTAACATCCAATAGTCTCTCCAGTTTTACCTGTCTTATCAGGGAAAATCAAAGCTCACCAATTTATAACTTTTGATTCAGATGGTGAAAGTGCTCAGACAGAGGATTTTAATAACAACGAGTGAAATTTACAATTTGCTTATTTGAATTTGAGAGGACTTCATTCATCTGAGGGCACGGCTGCTTGTGAATGACATATTTTTTGTTGAAGACTTCGGGTTGTTATTGTATCACTCTCATTGGTGGTGAATTTTTCTGTTGCCTTGGATAATAAAGCCAGCTAAGTTGTTACCATATTTGAGAGAAGGGACAAGATATAACATTTCATATGTTGGGACAGTATTTGCCTTTTGCTTGAATATAATACAAAATTAAGATAACAGCAATTTTAATAATTGCAGTGAAGATGGTGAAAGCCATGGTCCCTTGTTTTCCCTCTTAGAGAAAATAGGAACTAAAGAAAACATCATGATAATGTTGGAATTGTCTAGTTATTGCTATGCTACTAGTTTCATTATAGGCATTTACTGGCCTGGCATTTGGAATGGGCACCGATGTGAATTTTCTTAGGATCTTTATAACCGTTTGATAAAATTTTCCTACTACCCTGTATTCATTTGTTTTAATCATCTTCGGTAGTAGGAAGTTTCTAATGCTTTTACCACGTTTTTTATATTTCAAAGATAGGATGAACTAAGGTTTATTTAGATAATCTTGCTTTGCTCCAAAACTATATTAATTCAATTTTAGCTCATGTGGTTGCAATAAAGAGATAATATATAATCATTTTGGCATTGTTGTAAGTTTATAATTTATAAATTATAAATTGTAAGTTTCAAGTAATGTTTACTGTCATCTAAAAAATTATTTATGCAAATGATTTTAAGGTAATGATATTAACAACAAATGCAATGTTAATCAGTCCGGACTCACACTGTATGCATTCACAGCTGTCGTTCTTTGTTTATTAAATTGGTTTATTTGAAAACCAATCCGATAAGCTCTTCTAAATCGTGAAAATAAAAAAGACTTCTTTGCCGTCAGGTCTAGGAGAATCAAATGAATGGATGCTTATCTTTTACTTGTAAGTCTATCATCTATGTTGAAGATAATATTATTGGAAATGCTCTTGAAGACAACCAGACCAAATGCCCTCTCGGGCCCGCACCTTCACGTCTTACTAAATCAATCAACCCAGGTGAAAGAGCTTAGCTCTTTGTCGTTACAGTTTGGGAAATTTTAAAATATTATAATGTACACTACATATTTCACTTTATTCTCATTAAATCATAACAAATATTATTAAAAATAATCAGCATATAAATCATGAATATTATTAATATCAATAATAACAAAAACATATCAGCAATATCATGTTTTTATTACTAATTATGACAACAACTTTTTTTAATATTATTTTTAGTTACAAAATGTTACTGAAATTTTAATCTTAAATCTCTTCGATGTTTTAAATCATTTTTGTTAATATTTGAACGATTTGGTGAATGTTAAAGCATAAAGAATGCGAAAGCCTTTTAAATTTTTCCGGCAGACATGGCTTCGCAATTGCACATCTAACCCTGTCAAAGAACTGGACTCTTCGGACTCTCCAATGACATTCAAACTTTGCAATGAAAGAACTAAAGCGGTCAACACAGGTCTCCTACTACGTGTAAGTTTCCTTAAACTTTCACCGATATCTATACAAATGCGTAGACACTGTGCTTTGCTTGTGGGAATTGGGAAACAGTTCGGTGATTTTCGAATATCCCGACCTGTATCGATGTGCGTTATTAAATTAATTATCAATATCATAAACAATAATTTTCCATATGAATAATGAGAAAATAATACCAATTTCATTTAATATTTTAAATAGCAATAAGTAACAAACAGCAGTTGGTCCTCGTACCTACCGATCTCAGAAATCATAATTTAAAATAATACGACATCAACCAAAGTTGTAGTGAATGGTGACTTGATCACCTGGTTTCTAATTGTAGCTGTGCCTAATATTGTGAAGACAGCTACAGGTTTCTTCCTATAAATAATTCCTTCATTCTTTGACAGAATAGTCCCAATATAACAACCCCTGTCCTGTCCAAACGCGTATTACTCGGTGCAACTCAATTGACAACTTCAATACGCCTACGTACTTGTCCTAAAACTCGCTTGTCTTCAGTCTTCACATTAAATAAGTTCCTTTCTTATAAATAAGTTAATCACTCCATTTTCTTCCAACTACAAATCTATCACGGAAAAAGAGCGGTTCTTGATTCACCTATATATGCACATACAACAATTCAGGTGTAAGCAGAATGGTTTATTCACTTGCATTCATGTTTTTCGTCAGACATCAGACATCAGAGCTCAGAGCTACTTTCCATCAGAAAACGGTAATTAAACCTCATACAAAATTATTATGAATCATTTCTCGTTCTTTAAGCTGATTGTTGATGTTGTTCATATGAACATGGATTAGTTAAAATTTTGACAGAGAGATCAGGTAATATAGTCGATGCAAATATCAGTATTCTAAGGCGGAGAATAAATTAGGATATAAGACTGAAGCAGAGACTTGAGAGAGGCCACATACCCCAAAAGGGATGGAACTACGAACCTAATTATTTGCACGTTGTGAAACGCAAAGACAAGATGGAGTTGGTCAAGTTTCTTGATCTCGTGGCTGTGGCTGGAATTGCTTTTGGTGTTACCTGCGCCAGTGGAATTATTTTACTTTCTCTACTTTCCGTTCTCGTTCGTTTAAATCCATAACTTTAACCATTTTCAACACTCAATTAACGTAATTATGTATTTGTTCACGTAAAGTTGTCGAGTTCAGATCGTTTGTCTAAGTCTGTCCACTTTTTGTTCAGAAAACGATGTCATTCTGTCGTTAGATAAAGTAAGACAGAGTAGAGTTAGACAGACGATCTGCAGACGATTTGAACTCAAATTTGTCGCGTTGTCGCGAAATCAAAGCAAGATTTGGTTAGCTTGTAACAAAATAAATATGAAACTGCGGAAAATTAGAACAAGATTTGATTCCACAGGTAACGAAATAAATATGAATATAAAATGATTAACACATATATCATAATAAATAAATAATCATAATTTGTAACTTATTTTAAAATTTGATTATGTTCATGTCGTCTGTAACTATTTGAGAGAGAGGATTAGATAAAGAGTACTAACTCCCTTAGAATCTATCTCTATCTATAATAATTTTTACACATTTTAGTAATTTAATTTCTAATTTATAATTCTAATTAACTACCAATTATATTCAAATAGACTCCAATATTTTTTATTGATCTTTATTATTCACTATCTCATATTTAATCATAAAATTTTTCAAACCTTACAATCAAGTCCAACTTGATTAAATATATCTTTTCTCTCTTTAACACATTCTTTGTATGTGACTCATTATGTTCTCATATATATTGGCAGAAGATATAAATTATAATTATTCATTATATAATTATGTATTTGTTTATATTAAATTGTTGAGAAATTAGAACAGGATTAATTGCTTTCGCGCATAACGAAATAAATATGAAACTCTTTTATTTAACACATATACAGAAATAATCATAGTTCGTAACTTATTTTGGGACTTGATTATTTTCATGTTGTCTATAACTATTAGAGAGAGAGTTAGATAAAGAGTGCAACCCCCTTAGAATCTATGCCTATTTATAATAAATTTTGAATACTTTTGTAATTTAATTAAAATTTTGATTTTCATTAAATACCAATAATATCCAAATAAGATCTAATATCTCATATTGATCTTTATTTATTAACTATTTCATATCTAATCATAAAAATTTTCAAACCTTACAATCAAGTCCAACTTGATTAAATATATTTTTCTTTCTTTAATACATTCTTTGTATGTGACCCATTATGTTCTCATATATATTGGCAGTTGATATAAATTATAATTGTAAATCAAATTTTATGATTAGATAAACTAAACTTATTTAATTTATGTTTAATCTTTGATTAAATAATTTATATCCATAAATCAAGATTGATGTACAACAACACATCATGACCAACCAAATATTTAGGAATGTCAAGTAATTTTAACTAACCTTTCTGTGCATAATTTTTTTGTATAATTCAATCTTTTCATCATACAATATTCTGATTAGACAAAGAGTATATAATTAGTATCTACTCTATTTGAGTCTAATCAAGTTAATTCTTCACTATTTGTACTAATTGATTCAATTAATGAAATTTGAAAACTATTTTCAAAGTATTATTTCACATTGGCCAATGATTTTGGGAATCAATAGTAATCGAGATCAATAGACATTCTTTCTAATCACCTTAGGGTAATGAGCCATGTTTTTAGCACTCAATTACCTCCATATAATTTATTTTATATCTAATAACTATCGACTGAGTTATCCTTAACTAGAATAGTTATAAGTAGCATCAAAACATAGTAATCTTTAAATGAGATAATATTGGTGATCTCAAGTCAAAGAATCGCTTATACAATCATCACAATAAGAATTTTCATAGACATACAAGTAATGATCCAAATGAAATTCTCATATAAGTGATCTTGTTCTCTATAAGCACCCATATGTTTAAGTGTCTTCATACTTTAGTCTATGAGATCGTCTACTTTCTGTATAAGAAAAAAAACATAACGTGTCTAGTCTTTTATGCTCTGTTAATGTCCAGTGTCAATAGAATAATAGCTAGAAGCAATTTAGGAATAATACATAAATACAATATAAATCACATAATTATAATCTCATCATAATTTCATTTATAATATACATTTATCTTAGAGACTTTATCATATACATCTAAATATATATAAGAAAAAGAATGCATTTAAATTTATTTTTGTCAATAAACTACAACGAACTGATTAGTTGTAGCATGTATATCAAGAATCTCTCACTTGCATTAAGTCAATCGTTTAAGTATTTTATACTATTTCACCATATGATAACCATGTTACTGTTAGGATGATAGTTTAGTGAGAGAATTTCTGTATCGTGAGGACTTGCTTGAATCTTACAACTTTTATCTTAATTATTATCATAATTAAGAGAAACTAGCTAAATACATCCTTGGATCTTTGATAAGATCTTAGCTCCTTTTACATGTCTAATGGCTCTAATATTCTATAATACATTACTATCTTGAACCATCCAAGGAACTACATCAAGTTCACTAAAGAACTTATTGATTCAAATAATCATTTCCACTAAAAGAAAATGTATTATGGCTAGCTACCATTGCTACATTGGAACCTTTTTAATCTCAAAATAATATTGTTCTAAGTAAAATATATCTGAATCAAGATTTACTTCTAAAGTTAATATCTATATAATCTTGAACTAAAATATCAACATATATATAGAATAATAGATAGCTTTAAATCTTCATGAGTATAAGATATCTCAAATACTAAACACTTTTAGTTTCTTATTTATGTACTTGGACTAAAGTAGGTAAGCAATTTTTGTATCTATCTTTATAGATCTAATTCCCATAATTAAGTTATTACCTTTTTCATTTTAAAAAGAGTTGTTCTTAGATAATTATATTTTTCAATAATTGAAAATATGGATTACTGTTCTCTATAAGCAATATGTCGCTATATACTTTCACTAAAGAGAACAATTATACTCTTATTAACCTTTTTGTAGACATCATAAATTCACAATCATATCTAAAACAAACTCTTTGAATTCATCATAAAAGTAAATATTTTAATTTCCTGTATTCCTTTAACTATACATCAAATATATCAACAAAGGTACTAGTTTTAATTAGATGCATTATTATAAGATATTAACTTTTTCAAATTTCAACGTATTCCTACTATTAATCTTGAGAACCATTCTCTTATAAGTTTTCACTTAAACAAACAGTTTGTTCAATAGGTTTGTAAGATTGTATTCAACCCTTTGGATATTTCATAACTTTATATTATCCAATTTAGTTATAGTCTTACTGGATAATGTATGCTTTAACTATGCATCACATCTCTAAATCATTAACTTTGACTCTTTCAAAGTCTTAGCATTTCATGCTTGATATGAAATCTTGCTCATTGGTTTAATTTGGAACTATAAAAGGTAAGTTGTTATACTAGGCTTATAGAAGAAATAAATATTGCATTATACAAAATCTCATATTGTATTTTCCTCCTTACATAAATCTATACTCTTATACGGTTTTATTATAAAGGTATTCATAAGAGGATCTCATTCTCTACAGATAACTGCAAATTTTGAAACTCATCACAACAATCTTATCGAAATGCTTCAACATTCTTGATGCTTAGTATCTACTTAGATTTAAATACTTTGAATTGTTTAAAATTTTAAATCATTATTTCATTTAATATATATAACTATATCACATTAAGTCTTTAGTAATCTAATGAAAAACAAGTATCATCTTTTTGTGAATTGTTATCACATTTAACATATCATATGTATAAGATTTAATAATTCAATACCACCATCATTCTTTTACCAAAGATTGATTTGGTTTTTCATCAACTCGATAAGTTTCATAAGTTTTATATGATTCAAAATCAAAAAGATACATATACCTTTGTATGTAATGTAATGACTCTCATCATGTTGATTTAACTAACATGGCATAAAAGGTTAGTCTTAGTTATCTAACTCTGTATTCTTGTCACTTATGTTAAGCATAAGACTCCTTTGATCTAGCATATACAAGCTATTTTTATAAATATGGATCAAATACTCTTATGTAACAATTTATTTCTTATCATATCTTGAACATTGTAATTATGTTTAATCTAAATTCAGGATCAAATACTCTAAAACATAAATTAGAAATATATATGATCTCTATTATATCATGTATTGGCAAGAAATTCATGCAATCATTTTTCTTATAATGAAAACTATTATCATTCTATAACAAAGTCTTCAATTGTAATCCATGTTTATGCTTTTACTAGACTAAATTGAGTGAAATAATTTCATCAAGGTACTATTCTTTTCAGCTCTACTCTATGCAACATATTGCATCTTGTTATCATGATGTTGACATACATCTTACATGTTGTCATCAAAATTTATGAAATATTATTTAACTCAAAATGTCAATACATTTTGTCACCTACATGATTTTAACATATCTTTAAACTTTATCGCTAAATCTTTAAAAGGGATTAATAGAAAATTTGCCTAATGGACACACAACTTCTATATCAAATTTTGAGAATTCTTCTCAAACTTAACCTATACCTAAGAAATTTTAACAAATTTAGTATCAACTATACTAAATAAGGTAAATTCTATCCAACACAAAATATAATTGTAAGAAAAATAAGTGTAGGTTATATGCCAGAACTTTAGTTTTACTTCGAACAAATATAATTGTAAGAAACAAATGTGTAGGTTATATTCCATAGCTAACAATAGGATCAAGAATTTAGTCATTTATTTGGTTTCTTCTACTATTTTATCATAAATAATAGCCCTCACTATTATTCAAAAAGATTTATTTAATCTCTCTGGTGAGCTAAGATCTCATTCAAATTTAGTTGAACGTGAGTTACTTAATAAATCAACGCAATTTAAATTAGGTAAATAGCATTTTTATCAATCATACCTCGTGTGACTCATAAATTAGGTGGCAACTCTTATGAAAACATATCTTATAAATCATACAAATTTAATTAAGTAGGACCTATTAATTTAAGATAAATCATATTAAGGTTAAAGGTGTAACGCCCCATATTAGGGGTTAGAATATTAAGGAATTTCAATGCATGGTATGCTTGGCATAATTGAGTTTTTGTTTATTTGAGCATGTACATTTTTTGGACTCATACCAATATTTGTGCATGCATTCATGACATTTCCGGTATAATTGAGTTGTTAATGCGAATAAAATGTGATTTGGCGACTTTGGTAATATTTCAGGTATTTAGAAATTTTGGTGAATTATGGATTAATTGTCTTGGATTATTAAATTGGTGTATATTATTTTTAAATTCTGCATTTTTGGAGACATTTAGGATGTTTTAAAAAGCTATTGAAAATTTGAGGTAATTTAGATTAAGAAAAATAAAGAAATTAAGAGACAAATTATGGAGTGACAAATAGATCAATGAATGAGTAACATTTGGCACCATTAGATGATTGACATGTGGACTGGTTTTATAGGTGACAAGTGGCAACATTGTAATTAGGCAAATGACATTACATGCAATAAGACATGTGGCTTGATACATTACATGCATTAAGACATGTGGCTTAATGCATTACATGCATTAAGACATGTGGTTTGACAAATTAAGGACACCTTGCAAAGCAATAGCTGAAACACTCCAGCTCATTTCAGCAGCCTACTCCCTCTCTTTGGCTTCTTTCACACAAAATTTTATTCTCCTACTCCCCCTCTCAACTTCTGGATCTTTGTTGAAGCTTGGATCATCATATTTGTAAGTTATTTCATTAATAAATAGGTCTTGTGATGCTATGAATGATGCTAGAAACTGGTTTGGATGAGTAGTTCTACTGGACAGGTTTCGGAATTTTATCCATATCTGTCTCTGTAGGTATCCAAATTAGATGATTTTAAAATCGTGTTAAACTAGAAACTTATATCTACAACTTTCATGAAGGCGTTGAATCTGATTTCTGTCACTAAGTGTGTCAAAAGTTGGCTTGAAATTGAGTATCTGAAATCTATCACTGTTTGTGAATAGTCTGTAATAATTTGGGAATAATTTACAACATTCTGAACCAAATTGCATAAAATTGGTGTCAATAGAAACTTAATACATAAAGAAACAAATTTTTGGAAGAATGTTTGGCCTAAATCCTTCATTTTCATTGTCAAAATGACCATGTAACATTGACCCGAAAGTCTATTTGTGGAAAAGCTGGAAGAAATGAAGTGTTTTCACTGAACACTTCTTGGTATTTTGATTATAACTTAATCTGTGTATTTCTAAATGAGTTGATTCTTGATTCAAATTAAACTATAAACATATGTCTACAACTTTCTGAAGAAGCCAAACGTTAATTCTATCTCTAGGCATCTCAAAATCTGGCTGGAAGTAGAGTTAGGAATTCTGTTATAGTTTAAAAACAGTCTGAGCTCTTTTGGATATAACTTTCAGTATACTGACTCAAGTTGTACAATTTTGGTGTTATTACAAACTGGAAACATAGTGGAACAATTGTCTATAATAAAGTGTTACTGATATATACCATTTTCCTTCTCATAAAGATCATGCAAAGTTATCCCGAAAGGGAGGGGGGGTGTTAAGATGAAAATGCTGAGGTATGCTGGAATTTGATGACTGAAATGTTCTGAACATGCTTCGGTTTTTAGTTATATTTTGATCTGTAGATTTTCAAATTAAATGATTCGTGTTTTAAATTGAAATAGAGACATAATTCTACAAATTTTGTGAAGAAGTCAAATTTTAATTCTGTCTCTATGATTTTCAAAATTGGCATGAAAGTGAGTTGTAGCTTAAGCT
>JAOTBA010000002.1:16088778-16103021 GCA_025629845.1 Erythroxylum squamatum | reverse complement strand
AGTTAAATATTTAAATCATACTTTCATATGCATATGTAGTGCTTATGAGACTCACTTTCAATTTGTTACTTTGTTGTGACCAAATGCTTAATTACTAGCTCATATCCCTTAGTGGATACCGAGCTGTATAAGATAATGTCTCATATTCCTTAATGGATACTAGGTACATTCACACTGAGCTTGAGGCTCTTTTTCATATTATGAGCTTTAAGCTCTTTTTCATTGGCGACTCCAGTCACAACTGCCTTTATCTTTTATGCATTCAGGTAATGGAATGCATCAATCAAATATGCTCAATCATTCACTTTCTTTCAATTTACACATTTCATCGGACCTAAGTCCAACATTCAACATTTAAGTTGATAATACACTTATTTCTTCTCATTCACATACAAGTAGCACTTCAATAACACATTTATGCATCAAGTCTCGGACCTTCATTGTCCGGCATCAACATAAGCAAATCACATTCATATAAATTATATTCACATTACATAATAATCATAACTGTAGTCATTCAATGCAAAAATTGAAATCAGAACAAACAATGAAATGAGACCATCTAAGTCGACTAACATTACGCTCCAGATTAGCATTAGCTTCCATGATCTGGAAACGTCTGAATGCGAACGTTTATCCTTCACATCAACATTATGCAATACACACATCGCACACACATTAATAATTGCACAATTATAAGTATTCCTTTATGCACAAATATGCATATGGAATATGTACAATGCATGCTCAATGATAATCTCGGGTATCTTTCCATTATTCTCGTCACATTATCAATCATATATCAAAACTCACCTAAGTATAATTTGTATTTAGGGTTTATACCTTAATAAAACAATTTGAATCAATATTCATAACTCAATTACTCATTTCCTTTGACTCATAACTACAATCATATGAACATCTTTCATTCCCATTATTTTCATGCCTTTGGTACTTTGAGATCATCAATTCATTCACTAATGTTATTCTAACACTATATGATCATACAAGATCCAAACTCTCATTTCTTCTTATAATATCTCCAAAATTCCAGACCTTCAGGTTAATTTTTCATGAACATTTTGGAAAGGAAAATGGAGTAATTTGGCAACACTTCCTTCTATAATGTTGTTTACCATTGTTTTAAGTTTCTAATGAAAGACAATTTCTAATGACATCAAGAGCATTCAATTTGGTTCAGTATTCCAAAAGTTATACTCCAAATAATTAGGACTGTTCTTATACTAAAATAGTGCCATGTACTCTACTTCCATCCAGAAATTGAAATTCTTAGAGACTGAATTAAAATTCAATTTCTTCAGAAAAGTTGTATCTCTATGTCTCTAGTTGACTCCAAATAAAAAATTATTCCATTTGGATAACTACAGAACAAGATATTGTCAAAATAACTAAGCATGTTTAGTGAAAAATACTCCAGTTATCAATATTCCAGAATTGTTCATCATTTTCGGCCCTATTTCATCAATCAATCTCTTCAAAATGATTTGAGATAGCTATAATTTTTGGTGAAGATGTAAAACAACGTGTTTTGAATCTGTTGGTTCAAATTTCATGTCATTTGGAGGTCGGGAGAAGAAGTTATAGTCAAAAGATCAAAGGATGTTCACGTCTATCTCCCATCAGTAACCATAGAAGTCACGATCGTGAGTTTCAAATGCATTTCAAATGTCATGATCGTGCTCTCTTCAGAAAAGTCTGCACGATCATGCTTTTCTTCTTCTCCTCTGAAGCGTTTCTTCTTCCTCTCTTCCAAAAACAAACTTTGTGGTCACTTTTACACGGTCATTTTGACAACGAAAATGAAGGATTTAGGCCAAAAATTCTTCTAAACAATTGTTCCTTTATGTCTCAAGTTTCTATTGAAACTAATTTAGAACAGTTTGGTTTGGTATTCTGCAAGTTATATAAAAAAACTATAGACTATTCCCAAACTATGACATTACACAATACTCGACTTCAAGCCAAAATTTGAACCTCGTATAGACAGAATTCAAAATCGATGCCTACATAAAAAATATAGCTACACGTCTTTAGTTTAATCTAAACTTAAAATCATCACATTTGAATGTATACAGATCAAAATATAGCTAAAATACAGATGCATGTTTAGTGGAAACATTACAACTATCATACTCCAAAAATTCTTCTTTCACTTTTTCCAGATTTTAAACTCCTACATTTTACATCTAACACATCTTATGCATATATCATCTTTTGTACTTCATTTCCTCTTCATTCTCAGCTCATTATCATTCACAAACAAATCAAAATCCATTATTACTCATAAATATAAAAAACATAACATTCATATACGAATGTTCATCCTAGGGGTGAGCATTATTCGGGCTGGGCCGGCCCGGCCTGAATTAATTCTGGTAATAAAATGCTAAAATATGGGTAAATCAGGTGGGGCCGGGTATTACCTGAATTGTTTTCGGTTTGGGATGGGTAACTCCGAAAAAAATTCGAGTTACCCGATTACCCGAATTAGGTTTAAAAAAATTATGAAAATACATTTCGTTATTTTTCTTGTAGAATTAACATATTAATTATGCTAGTTAATTGAAATATTTGGTTATATTATTAGTGAATTCAACTATTTGTTGAGATATGAGAATGTAATTCAAGTATTTAGTTATTTTTTATAATTTTTGAAAGCGAACCAAACAAAATTTTGGGTAGTTCGGGCTTTACTCGAACAAAATTTCAGGTAATTCGGGCCGGGTAAGTTCAGGTAATGAAATTTCAGGTTCGGGCCGGGTAAGATGGAAAAAATTTCGGGTAATTCAGGTCGGGCTCGAACAATAAAAATTGGGCCCGAATTACCCGAATTACCCGAATGCTCACCCCTACATGGAACTCCCTCAGGGACTCCCTCAAGAATTTACGACTACACATAACCATTATATGGGAATGTGTAGTGCGTCATGAATCTGGACTTACCCAAACCATTTTGATATGCTTATGTGCTTATGATATGTTTGACATGATGGATGCATACATGATTTGTGTTATGGTTAATTTTTGACAAATTTGAGAACTGCATGAAATAAGCGTTTTATGATTTTTAAATGCCGAATTGCTATGGTTATGAAAGGGTTCAACGAAAATGAGTTTTATAAAGAGTTTTTGCTTGTTTCTCGATTATAAACCTGTTCCCACGAGCTTCCAAGCTCACCCTCCCCCCTTTTCTTCCCCTATTCAGGCAATGAGGAAGAGATCAAGTGATCAAGAGTATAAGGATATTACTACAGAATCTGCATATCTTGAAATTTAAGTTATTTCTGTAAAATACGAGGATTAGTCACTTTTCAAGAATTATTAGTTCATGTAACTTTTTTATTTTTGAGATTTTTGGATTATGGTTGTGATTGTGGCTTGGAATGCCTTTAGAGCTTGTAAAACTCTATTATTTGATGTTAAGGAATTATGAATTATGTATCAATGGTGTTGAGTGAATTATGTATGAATTTGTATATGATTGAGGTTGAGTTGGAATTAGGTATAATATGAGCAGTTATTGATTTAGGATGATGAGTTTTGCACATGAATTGTTGTTACATATATAAATGAGATGTGTTATGGAAAAGGAACCTAGAAATGGCATGAGACTTTAAGCTTTATGATTTGATTTGGATTACACTCACGTTTGTATAACGAGCAATAATACGAACACGGTTTATAATAAACGGGGCCCAACAGGTTTGGTATCAGAGCAAGAAGAGATTACAAGGAACCACATTCAAGTACGATGGTATCTGTTTAAGAGGTTGGATTCCGGAAACGGGATCCAACAAATATCATATATATATAAATGCAATTTAATATGCATCTAATATATATATCAAACACATAAATAAAGGATGCAAGTTCTTATGCTAATATAATTAGATTATATGCATAAAATATCAAGCTTTGTTTGATTATAGGTATTGATCTTCATAATTTAAAATGATATTTATAACTCTTTGGATAATTAAATTAACCTAAACTCATTGATTCATAAATGAATTAAATTATTATTCGAAATATAAAATTAATTTGATTTAAAGATAATTTTCAAATTCAATTAGAAACTATTTCTAATGTGACTCCTTTAGCAAAATTTAATTGAAAATACTTTTCAATGAATTATGCTTCTTATTTATTATAATTTAGAAAAAAATCAACAAGTAAAAAATTCTTATTCAATTAGAAAACCATTTCTAATCTAATTAGAAATTACCTTTCCTTAATTAAAAACCTATTTTCTAATATTAAAAAAGGAAATTATTTTCAAAATGAAATAAAACACTTTTAATTTAATTGAAAAAGTTCTTTACATTATTTATTTAGAGATTTATTTCTTAATTAATTATCAATTCTTTCCTCAATAAAGTAGAAAAATATTTTCAAAAATATTAAAGAAAGCTTATTTTATCAATTAATAAATGAAAGCACCTTTTCAAATTTAATTAAAATTATGCTTTCTAATAAATCAAGAAACTTATTAATCATAAATAAAGAAATAATTTCTAAATAAATAGAACAATAATTCTCTAAATAGATAAAATATTTAATTTATCTCGATTAAATTGAAATAAATACAAAAAAATATTTCTTAATTACTTAAGAATTTTTGTTTAATTTAAGGAGTCTAATTTGTTAATGTTGATCCAATTGAAATATAATTAATTTTATTCTATAAACAACTTTCCCTAAATTTTTAGTTAGGAATCAACATAATTATTAATCTTAACCTAATTAAGAAAGAATAATTACTTTAACATTAAAATTAAGATCTCATCTTAATTAATATAATCTCATTATATTAATTTATCTTATATGACCTAATGATGAAAGTTAATCCTTTTAAATCTTTGCTTGATTCTAATTATTGATTTAATAAATAATTTAATTTAGTGATTTATATTCTTGAAAATTTAAACTAAATTTCACAAATACTCTTAATAAAGTTAAAGTGTTAAACCTTTTGAAAACTTTTTTCAGACAATTAGAAAAACACTTTTCTATGTTTTTTAGGAATTTGAACAATTTAATCTTACTTAAATTAATTTAATTAAAAGTAAGACTTAAAACACAAAACTAAAAGAAAAATAAAATTTATGTGGGACTGTCTGGCGCTAGCATTGCATAGGCCAGAACATTTCAACTAGGCTCGAGCACCTAATCAACGGCTATCTTGACCATCTCACTACATCAAATGCAATCTCTTGTGAATTGTGTGTCTTACAGCCTATCATTTTTCAAAAACCCTAACTAAGGGTTTGTTTGATTGAGGGTTTTATAATGAAATGAGATAGAATGTAATACAGTTTTATCGTTTAGAAGGAGGTTTTATAATAGAATGGAATGAGATGGAAGCACAGAGTTTCATGTTACGTTCCATTTCATTCTAAATAGTGAAAATGAGAAACTTTTAATTCGGGAGATTTAGGTAAACTAATAAATATATACTACCTAATATACCTTAAATGATTTTTTATAACACCAATTATTTCTCGCTCTATCCTAATAACAACCAACACAACACAATAATATTTTTTTATAATTAACAATAAATTGTATATAATTAATAATAAAATAATAAAATTTTATTAATAAAAATAGAATATATATATATATAACTTATTCTTTAATTGTTTGTCACAGTGCCATGACATGTTTTTGGTAAGTCACAAATATATTTCTATATAAATAAAACTATAAATAAATTATTTTTAAATATAAACCAAATAGAATAGAATAATATTTAATATAATAAATTTTATTATATAATTAATAATAAATTGTATATAATTAATAATAAAATAATAAAATTTTTATTAATAAAAATAGAAAATATATTTAAAAAATTAGTGTTCAAGTTGTGACATATTTTTTGTAAGTCAAAGTTTTTGTTGTTTTATTCGAGTGTTTTTATATTTTCAGTATTAGGTTGTGTGAGAATATTATATAAGGGTATAATAGTCATTATTATACATTACATTCTTTTTCATTTATTTTTTAAACAATATTATTGGTTCAGCCAGATTTTGCTGGGCTAGAATGTCATTGTTCTGATCCATGATTCTTCGTGATCTCAACTATCGAATACCTGCAAAACAAGTAAGACTCTCCGGGGGTTGTATCCCGGAAGGTCCCTCCGACGCTCAAGTCAGTACTTTTGTAACGTTTAGGTCTTGGAGAACAAAAAAGACAACTAGGGTTATGAGTTCCTACCTCTATTAGGGTAGAATAATACCTTATATATGCCGTGAGTTCCCATTAGGTTTAGATCTCTACGTGAATCATCGTGTTTGCATGAGAGACGATCACCTGCTATCGGGCCGTCAATGCCTGGGCTTGAAGCTGGGCCTCATTAGGCCGACCCGACTATAAGCTCTCCCTACTCCTCGACTCTGACCGAGGAGAAGGGTCGAAGGAGTATATGAAGTTTACGCGGCTCAATGGCGCGGGCTGCTTACTACCAGGTCGATTGGTCGAGCTGCTGGGACGCGTGGAAGGTCAATCAGCGAGCAGTAATGTCGTATGATAGCTCAGCTCGTGCCCTATGAGGGCGGTCTAGCCTCGGTAGTAGGTTTAATTATGACTTAACGATTTGTATCGGCGGAGTGCCGTTGAAGATTTTAAACGATACGCCCATTTAACTGCCCCGCACAGTTGTCATGCGCTGTCACGCCCTGTCATGTGCGTCCTTTCAACTGTCACGCCGCTTCTAGTTTTTGGGGAACCTAATTGACCATTGTTCAGATTCTGCTGCGTGTTTCTCCACGGCTAGGATCACGCCGCGCGTCTGTCCTCGATTGGTACTCCCATTCAGTCGATACTATAAATTGTAAACCCGATGGTCATCATTTTTCGTTTCATGCATTTGCCTGACTTCTAACTTCTGGATTTTCGTCTCTGCCGTTTTTTGCAGTAACCAGAATACCCTTTCCCTCACCGTCCACCAATCTCCATTTTAAACTAGGTACGTCTATTTTTTCCTCTTTTTCCCCTAGATTTTCCATTTATAGTCATGTCATCGACAAGCTCTAGAGGAGAGGTTAGGCCGGAGGAGGAAGTTGCCGAAAGGACCTTAGAGGTTGCGGAGGAAGTGGTGGAGGCACCTGAGGCCGGTGGGAATGAGGCGCCTGAGACAGAAGGAACAGAGGAGATTGGGGTGAGTGCCCGGAGGGATGGGCAAGTCGTTCAAAATCCACCACGCGAACCGTCAACGATGACCGCAAGGGAACTAAACCACTCGATCATCCGTCATAACATTCCAACAGCATGGGGGCCTAGATTGGCCTTCGCGAATGAAAGAATCGATAGCTGTCCAGGGGGTTACTTTGCAGTTTCGGATAGCTTCTTCACAGTCGATGGTATGAAGCTCCCGTATGCCCCGGTGATTGATGAGGTATGTCACGCTTATCAACTGAGGCCAAGTCAGATTCCTCCGAACGGTTGGAGGTTTATGAATGGCCTGGCCTTGTTGTGCCATTAGTTCGGCTGCCTCCCATCGGTCGGCATCCTGCGCCATTTCTTAAGGATGAACCAAAGCTCGAGTACCGGGGCCGGGATCCCTACTCTCCAGTACAGGGATGCGCGTTACCGTCCTGTTGGGACGGTTTCAAAGGTTCAGTCGTGGCGGACGAAGTATTTCTTCGTGAGGCCTCCTGGGTCCCCTTTCGAGACTAGGCCGTGGAAGTATCCGTTGGCCGAGCTGTGGAACGACCTCTCGAGCGCGTTCCTTAGTAGAGAGGAGCAGGAGGCAGTTGGTAGGATAAAGGCGCTCGGTCGATATGACTTCGGTCAACTCCTTAGGGGGTAAGGAGGGGGGGCCTCGGCCAATTCGTTCTCGATTTGCCCCCCACCCCGGATGAGCGGGCTAGGAGAGGAGACTGCCCCTTCTGGTCGATTATTTTATGATTTTGTTATTTGCAGCATTCTTATGCTTTGATTTCATCCTCTAAACTGTTTCCCTATTTGTGCAGCCATGGTGAGAGCTAGCGCCTTTTCCAGTTCTTCCCGCGCTCCCAAAAGCCAACGGCGGGCTACCCGGCCATCTACTAGGGCCACGGAGCCAAGCAAGGAGGGGGAGCTTAGCTCGGAGGTCGTACATTCGGCCACTTCCGAGCCGACCACAACGCTTGACCGGGCGATAGTCCCTGTGAGGTCGACGGTGCCTACCCCAGTGGTAGACGTGGAAGAAGAGAGTGAGGAAGCGGGGCCTCCTCTTAAGAGGAGAAGAGCAGTCCGAATTCTTGAGCAGCCACCCGTCTCGGTGGGTGCTCCTAAGGGGAAAGAGAAAAAGGCGGAGCAAGGCAGAGACCGCATAGCCCGGTTGGAGAAGGGCAAGGAGAAAAGGCGGTCCGCGAGCGTCGATCAATGGGAGCCAGCAATTAGTCTGGACAAGACCGCGACGCTTGGGGATTTTGATGTGTCCCTCTATATTGCTGAAAACATTGTTCCTCCTGTGGACGAGGAGTTTATAAGTAGGCTGGATAACCAGCAGCTATCGGTTCGTCTTGTCCGCCACTGCGCAAGGGGTCTGGCGTTCGCCCACGCCATGCACTCTCGCGCCCAAGAGCGCGACGCACTGAAAGCTGAGCTTCGGGAGCTGTCCAAAGTGAAGGAAGAGCTCTCAGGGGTAACGGAGGAGAGGGACCTCATGCGGGCCCAAATTTCTTCTTTGGAGGAGGAGAAGAAGCTCCTATAGAACGATAGGGAATTTTGGAAAGCTCAGTTCGAGTCGGGAGAGCAGGAGAAAAACCGGGTGATGGCGGTGAAGAATGAGCTAGAGGACAAATATCAAGCTCAGGTGCTTGCCAACGTGGAACTGAGGGATGAGGTGCGTGCCGTCAACTCCAAGGTGATGACGGAACGAGAGCTTCAATTCAAGCTTTGTCAAGATTGCTATGAGTCGGCGCAAGCCCGGTTAAGAGCCGAGAATAGGGTGAAGGAGTTGGAGGGCCGCATAAAGGAGGAGCGGATTGCTGCGATCAAATGATGGAAGGTGCGGTATTTAGAGGAGGAATGCCACGAGTATGCCTGCGACCTGATTCTCTCCACCCTGCAGAGCTGCCATAGCGTTCACGTCCCTGACGGGCAGGATCCTCCTCCTTTTGAGGACTATACCGAGCCGCTGGTTCCCTCTGGTCTCGGCCTCTCTTTACGAGAGCTCATAGAAGTGGTCGAGGGAGAGCCTCGGAATATTCCAGATGATGAGTTAGATATTAGCTCGGAGGAGGAAAAGCAATCCCCTCGCTCCTCTCATTCTGATCCAGCTTTGACGGCCTCCTCTCCCCTTAATCAAATCGCTACCTGTTCTCCTCCTCCCGATCCTCCCTCGGGTGCCATGTCGATTGTTGAAGCGGCATTACCGACCTCCCCTCTTGCTGGCTTAGCTACGCCTTCTCCTGATCCGGCCTCGCCTGCCTTTGAGGTTGCTCCTTTAGGGCCGGTTGTTAGTTCTTCCCCTCCTACCGAGGGGTAATCACTTTTCTTTTATATGAAGCCCATCTGGTCGGGCTTGTGACCAGAAAAATATGAATAAAAATGGCCTCTTTGACTTCATCCTTCGCCTTACTAAGTTTTATAAACAAACTCTAAATTTTAATTTTCCACGAGCTCATACAGCTCGCTAGGAGCCGAATGCCCGGTAGAAGTCTATCGCACGCAGTCTGCCATTAAATTTGCAGGACAAATTCAGAGTACGCTGTCTAAGCTGACCGCGGCCGATATATTTTTAAATGGTTCAACCGAACTTTCATCGAGGTCGGCGGATCCAAGATGTCGGCTCTCGGCGTTGTCAAACGTCGCGGTCCGATCGTTGCTCACATGTCTAGTTATGTTTAAAATTTTGTTGAATGCGTAATGTCGAAGCTTTGTCAAAGGCGCAAAGTCGAGGCCCGAGCATTGCTCAAGGGCGAGCTACGTCGAAAACTTGTCGATGTCAAGTATCGGCCCGAGCTTTGCTCAAGGGCGAGCTATGTCGAAAACTTGTCGATGTCGAATATCGGCCTGAGCTTTGCTCAAGGGCGAGCTATGTCGAAAACTTGTCGATGTCGAATATCGGCCCGAGCTTTGCTCAAGGGCGAGCTATGTCAAAAACTTGTCGATGTCGAATATCGGCCCAAGCTTTGCTCAAGGGCGAGCTATGTCGAAAACTTGTCGATGTCTAATATCGGCCCGAGCTTTGCTCAAGGGCGAGCTATGTCGAAAACTTGTCGATGTCGAATATCGGCCCAAAAATCGCCATGTCGAGGCATCGTGCGATACTAAAAAATGTGAAATTCTTTATTATTGAAGGCGATGCGGGCCATTAAAAAACCTGACTAACAGGGCCAGGAAAAAGGTACCCAAAACACAAGTAATGAAAATGCGAACAGAGAAGCAAATGTACTAAAATAAGACTTATCTACTGCTGGCTTTCTTCCTTGGCTCTTACGCCTAAAGAGCTCGTCAACACTACTGGTCCCTCAAGGGCTCTCGTTTCTGCCAAATAGCACTCCCGGGCTATTTTCTGCTGGCTCCTAATAACACCGATTTCGTACGGAGTCGGAAACTTCATTGCCTGGTAGTAGGTAGAGACGACCGCTCTGAGGGCGTTCTGGGTAGCTCTCCCAATTATGGCATTATATGCCCCCGCGAACTTGACAACCAGGAACTCCACACTCTTCTCCACCTGGCATGGCTTCTAACCGAATTTAACATTTAATGATACCCGAGTGAATGGGTAGGCCGATGCTCCTGTTACTCCTTTGATAGGCCCCTCTATTGGCAATAGTCGCTCTTCAGGAATGTCCATTTGCTTGAAGGCATCATAGTATAACAGGTCGACCGAACTGCCCGTATCGATCATCACCCTTTTCACCTCGCTACCATCCATATTCAGAGTAGCTACTAATGCATCATCATGGGGGCAGCTAACACCATCTAAGTCAGATTCATCGAACGATATCACCCCGTCGCTCGGCTTCTTCATTTTTGCTGATGAGCCCTCTCCGATCTGCCTGGCATACCTTTTTCTCCCCTTAGCGGTCGACCCGCCTGCTGCATTACCGCCAAAGATCATGTTTATGACCTTGACCGGTCGGTCGTCTTGTCGGTCGGCATTTCTGTCATCTCTTGCCCTGGACTGTGCCCTCGCGTTATGTCGGTCGTCCGGATGTCTATTTTGCCTGTCTTCACCCTGTCTATCATTTTGCCTATGATGTCCTCGCCAATGGTCGGATCGGTCGGCACCACCCTTGTTATCTCGACCGGTATTTTGCCCATATCTCAGGAATCTATTTAGCCTTCCCCGCAGGATAAGGAGCTCGATCTCCTTCTTCAAATTCCAGCAATTTTTCGTATCATGACCCACATCTCTATGAAAGCGGCAGTACAATGAGGGATTCCTTGTGTCTCGGGGGGCCCTCATGGCACCGGGTTCTTTGAGGGGCTCGCCCTCAGCTCTCATGATCTCCAGCACCTCAGCATATCGCCTGTTGAGGGGGGTGAAGATCTCACATCGTTGATCCTGTCGGTTGATTGGCCTTCTCCAATTGGATCTATCCCTCTGCCATTTGTTTGAATCATCTGCCCTACCGCTCGACTCGCGGTCATCTGCCCTACGTTTCGTATTTCTCAATACCTCTTCTAGTTGAATATACTTATCCGCTCGACTCCTAATCTCCTGAATAGACCGGGGCTGGTCAAGAGCCAACGACTTCTTAAATTCCTCATCCCTCGTATTACTCATGAGGGCGGCTAGCATAGACGAACAGGTGAGATCGGGGACCTCTACGGCCTCATTATTGAACCGGGTAATAAATTCTCGTAAGCTTTCGTTTCTTCCTTGGGTCAACTGCATCACCTCTAGAGCCGTTTTCTGAGGTCGCTTACTGGTAGCGAACTAGTTGAGGAACAACAGCCTGAAGTCCTCGAAGCAGGTGATGCAGCTCGGAGGTAAGCTATTAAACCATCTTCGGGCTCCCTCCTGAAAAGCAGTACAGAACGCTTTGCATTGAATGGCGTCAGGAACGCAGTGTAGGTTCATCATTGATTGAAAGTGCTGCAGATAGTCTAGGGGGTCGGTCTTTTCAGTATACTTCTCAGGGGTCGGTATTTTGGTACCGGCTGCAGGGAGGGTATCCAGGATTTCCGGAATGAAGGGAGAATTATACTGCGCGGGCACTCGGACTGGGCGGGAGCTCATGGCCAAATTGACTCGATCATCCACAATTCTCTCTAGGGCTCCAGTGGAGTGGTGATCGGGGGGCAGGTTAATATGCCGAGCTGGGTTTGGCGGCTGTTCTGGCCGGGACTGCAAAACTTGGCGGATCAATAGATCGGCCGCCTCCTCTAGCTGCTTTTTGGTGAGGGAGACTTGCGGCTGTGTTGGGGGATATGCGTCCAAAGGGCGTTGGGAGCTGGGGTGTGAATTAACTTCCGCACCATCCTCCAGAGCTGTGCATTGTTCTTCCTGGTGTTGGTGGTGGAGGTGCGGCTGATCACTTGGACGTGAGGATTGAGTGTGAGAATCTAGATTTGGTGACGGATGAACGACGGGTTGTTGCAAACCCATCCGTTGCATCGCAAGAGCTGTGACGGCGGCAATATTAGGATTGGCCGCTACCGCCTGGCTTACCTGTGTGTTCCTAGACGTGGTGCCCTGATGCCGGGCCCCACGGTGGGCGCCAACTGGTTCAGCCAGATTTTGCTGGGCTAGAATGTCATTGTTCTGATCCATGATTCTTCGTGATCTCAACTATCGAATACCTGCAAAACAAGTAAGACTCTCCGGGGGTTGTATCCCGGAAGGTCCCTCCGACGCTCAAGTCAGTACTTTTGTAACGTTTAGGTCTTGGAGAACAAAAAAGACAACTAGGGTTATGAGTTCCTACCTCTATTAGGGTAGAATAATACCTTATATATGCCGTGGGTTCCCATTAGGTTTAGATCTCTGCGTGAATCATCGTGTTTGCATGGGAGACGATCACCTGCTATCGGGCCGTCAATGCCTGGGCTTGAAGCTGGGCCTCATTAGACCGATCCAACCAATTATTATATTATATTATATTATGAACCCTTCCATCATTTTAAACAACTTTTCATTATATTACATTTCATACTATTATAAACCGTTATATTTCATCCTATCTCATTCTGTTCTATTTCATTCCGTTAATTAATATCTAACCAAATATGCTTTAAGATTTATGATTTCTGCGTCATCCCTATGTTTTCTTCCGCCTCTTGTTGTCAGGCCTTTGCCTCCAGCCTCGTGTGTTCGTTTTGACTCCACTGGGTTTGTTGCTCCATCACCGATGCCTCGTCGCCCTCCCTCTCTTCGCTGGTCGTTCTTCCTTATTAGGCATCTGAAGCCCAAACTAGGGGCGAGTTTTGCCCTAACAAGTGGCAGACACAACACACATTACTTGTAATGACAAATAGTCAAGCAAAATTGATCCATGTCTTTAGAAACTTCATCCAACTGATTCAAAAATTAATCCAAGGAAGCATGCTTAATAAAAGGTTTTCCATAAACCATGAAGCAGCATGTGAAATTCTCAATTTCAGAACATAGCAACAAAGAAATAAATTTTCCAGAAACAATTTCCCTTTTATTTATAACTAAAAGCTTTCGAAGAGGAAAAATAGAAACGTATCTTTTCAAACAAATAAAACAAAATGATGGGGCAGACCAAATTGAAAATTAATTTCCAAAAGTCAATAAACATGTGGGAGTCATATTTTGGCCTTCCAAAAAAACAGAACGGGCGATCATAGTTTTGTTTAATTAACAAAACAACCATAATTATTGACGATATCCTAATCAACATTAAGTAAATTATTTAAATAATTAAATTTTAATCCTTAATTTTACCAAATCATTAACAATCAATTAATTTTAATCAAATTATAGAATTAAAGTTGACTATGATATTACTAACACGGCCCAAGGCGTAACTAAGTCCAAGACAGGCCCTAGCCCGACCTAATCTTAGGCAGTCCGATTGAACTTGAGCTCAACTCAGCCCTACTTGAACTATTTTTTAAATTAAAAACGTAAAAATGATATCGTTTTACTTATAAGCATCGAGCCTCAGGTCGGATCTAGTAGCCCGAGACCTAATCAACCTAAACCTAGTTTGTTGACTCTAGGTCGGGCTGGCCCTTAACCAATTGTCATCTCTAATAAATATGAAACTTATTCGTTTGATTTATGAATATCATGATTACTAAAATTT
>JAOTBA010000002.1:16066243-16076707 GCA_025629845.1 Erythroxylum squamatum | reverse complement strand
AAATCTTGGTTTAAAACCTATCTCACTTTACCTATACCTTTTCTAAACAATTAACATCATAGCCCCTCTCCAAACTAAGCAAAATTTTCGAAAATCCTAAACTTTAGGGCCTTCCACAAATCTGATTTTTCTTAGGCTTTCATAACCATTCTTCTTTCCTTTCTTTCTTCATAATTCACTCTTCAAACCACCATTGTTAAGCAAAACTCTAACTAATTAACAAAAGATTCAATGCTGGAATTTTTTTAGCAAAGGAAAAACATGAAATTAATTCAATCTAACCTTACCCATACCTTATCCTAACCATTAACATCAAAACCCATCTAAAATAATCAACAAAATTCGAAAATCTTCTTACCTTATGAAACCCACGAATCTGATTTTTGCTTCCTTCCACTTTTCCTTTCACTTTCTTCTTGCTTGAAACTCTTAGAACACCTCTTAAACCTTCCTTTCTAAACCATACGAACCTAAGCTCCAACTCTTTTCTTCTTCTTCTCCTCCTTATCTCATGGCCGAAAGTCTTCTTTCTTCCCTCTTCCTTGAAGTTTCGTTAAAGACTTAATAAACAAGATGGAAATACCTTAAAACCTAAGCCAAACCGTCCCTTCCCTTTCTTCTTCTTCTTCTTCTTCCTTCTTCTTCTTACATGGCCGAAACCTTCTCTCCCTTTCTTTGAAAAAAAACCGTGAGCCTCTCTTGTCTAGAAGGGTCGTGAGTCTTCTCCTAATTGGCTCAATGGTGAGAGGCGTTCACTTAAAGTGAAACAAAACCTTGAGGTCATGGGTTTGAATCGTGGATTCCACCCATGACCAAAGAGGACAATACTGATTTGTGTTGGATGCCGCGGTATCACCCGCAAACACACGCCGGGGTATAACCCCCAAACACACGCCGCAGTATAACCTGCAAACACCTTCGAGTGGGGTGTGGGGTGTGGGATCCAACAGGTACTGATTATTAATTGAAGCAACACCGTGACTTATTCTTATGAAGAAAGAATTGGCTATGGTGAAGACTTTTAGCTGAGTTATTTTGAGAAGACAAATTCATAGGGAAGTCTTCTTTGTCTCAAGTATTTTTGTTATTTAACTTTCAGTTGATTAAACACTTGAGTTACTTTATTTATTATTGTCTTTGAGTGAAAGTAATTAGAAAAATACTTTGTTGAGGTTAGTACGAGACGGTCGTACTATTGGGTTAATTGAGAAAATCCTCTGTTGAGGTTAGTACGAGGCGGTCGTACTATTGGCTGTGAAATTCTTTCACGAGAAATGAGGTTGAGAGATAGTATCAATGGTTGAGTGGTGTCGGCTCAGTAAAGCCTTGGGTAAAACTATTGTACATCGGTTAAAGTTATTAAGCTGGATGAGGGCCCCGCAGATGTAGACAAGGTGTGCCGAACTGTATTATCAAATTTCTGGTGTTTTTATTATTTCGGTTTGCTTGTTTATATTTTGTTAGTGCCGAATAAGTTTGCGGAAAGTTTGCGAAATAATTAACACCCTCCAGTTTTTCAAAGAGTATATTAATTCTTTTAGTATCAAATAGATTTCAAAGCCACACATATTCACTCAATCAATTGGCACATGTTCGTATAACTTGGCTCTTTTTCATAGACAAAAACGGAAAGATATAATTTGCGTGTAATTTTAAATTTTGAAATAATATAACAAAACCAAATCTCACGTGTGTATTAAATAAAATACACACTACAAATTATTTGGAAAAATGAGTCGAAATTTATGGGCTTCTAAATATTTTTATAGTCTTTGTTTTCAACTCTGAATTTTTAACTTCTTTATTTAACGTTTTGATCATCCTTATTTTTTGCCGCCTTTTGACCATGAATTGGACTACTTGAATGCCTTTGGATAGCGTGAGTAGAAACTGAATGACAATCGTCTTACAAAACTGATTGTAAACTCACCTGAATTGCCTGTCAAAGTTGAAGAAGCTCTATGGCTGTTGCTACTTTCTCTTCTCTTAGTTCTTTGGTCAATCCGTCTCTAAAGGGAAGAACTCGGCAAACCTACTTGCAGATCAGGGCTCGGAGTTTAAGAGATGAAGGTAATCCTATATTACAACTTGGTGTGTCTATAAGTACTGACATAAATTAAGAGCCAAAAAGAGAAGAGTGTTAATATTATATCTGTTCGGTTTGACAGGTAGGTCAAATGACATGGTAGACGCAAGTCTGAGAGTTCTAAGAGAGAGGATAGAGGAAGTTAAGGTGAAGGAGAGGCTTGAGAGATGTTGCAGATGTGAATATGGATGGAATTATGCTCACGGGTATCACTACAAGCACAACAAGGAATCAGCTTTATCCCAAGTTTTGGATCTTGTGGGCTTGGTTTTTGGTATTGTTGGCTTCACTTGTCTTTCTGGTTCATTCCTGCTTTGCCTTGTTTCCATGTTGATTCATTTGAATCAAAATCTCTAAGCAGTTTTATATATACATCATTGTATCTGGTTCTTTTGGTAAATTTAGTCCGCCATTTTCATGAGAATAAACCTAATTTCATTCATCAAGTGAAAGATTAAGCTTGTTCTTGTCTTTTAACACTAAAAGACTGGCAGAATGAATAGAATTCACATTTGCGTTAAGACATAATCAACACTAATTTTCATTTATACAAAAATTTGAATTTAAAATTTGAGATGGTATGCATAGAGCAATGGAATGGAACACCTACCATTATTATAACTCAGTTACCTTGCTCTTACTCTGATATTTGAACATTGACTGGAAGTTACTCCAGGCTCCCCTTTTGCAAGAGTCAAAAGAGTACAGTTAGTTGTACGCAACTTTCTTTTTATATTTTAAAAAGAAATCATTTTTATTACTCGAATCAGTGACTTTTTGTGATTGTGAACATTGACTATGTTATAAAAACCTTGATAAAATACAGAGATTGTTGTTCTGACTTATTCAAATTGGAGATAAAAATTAAACAGCCATTGGAGTCCTTTTAGAAGGTTGAAAGCAGAGAATAAAATAGCCACACACAAAAAAAAAAGAAAAAAAAGAGGACAGATTGAGACTATTATTATTATATCATAAGATGTTTGCCGACTCCCACCAATTTGTTTTAAGTTGAACAGAATACACCATCGTTCCTGGCCTTTTCTTTGGATCAAATCAGCCAGCAACCAACCATTCATTTATTGAATTTCGTACTATTAAAGATTATAAAATTTCTCTAGCGTCTTGTCTCTGTAGTTTGCAAATTAGCCTCTTGCTGGCAGGCGGCGGCAGCCTTACATTAATATCATAAAGCAAAAGAACCTTCTCAACCTTCTCATACATTGCTCATTCATTTTCCTTTTTGGGCATTTTCTTTATTGAACTTAAACTTTCATCTAACGTACACATTTTTAAGTAATTTCATTTTCATAAGATCCACTATAACTCAACAATTTTACTTTTAAAGCTAAAATTGAATTATCAAGTTAGGATTTGAGAAAGACTCCAACTCCATTCCCAAAAGCATCAGCCATCAATAATTCATTAATAGTCCAAGCAAGAAACAACTCCAGCTACAGGTTTAGCCAAACCACAACAGAAAAGGTAGAAAGAGAGCTACAGCTAGTTTCGAAGAAATGCAACAGTCGCCACACGAGAACCCACCATTCCACCAAATGTGAATGTTGGATACGTTCTAACATGGTTGAGATATCGGAATGGAGGATCCCTGGACACGTCTTGATCCTTTATAGTCTCCGAGTCATGGGACACATCAATCATTCTTCTACTGTTGAAATTTTCCACCTCTTGCACCAATTCGTCTTTTGTACTATTGCAAGATGTAATCACCTATCATCAAGATGATCAAATGAAAATTGGAGTCAATAATAACAACATCAAGCAACCCTACCGTTGCACAACTACAAATAACATGAATACATTAAAGCAAAGCAGATCACTCTAACGGCACATCGAGGTTGCTCAAAATGACCTTTTTGTGAGCTAGCGACAAGTGGGATATTCAAAAACAAGATAGTCTCAACATACATCCTTACCAATATTCCACCAGAAGAAACCAATTTTGCAACCGAGTCCCAGTACATGATCCTGTACAGAATTTCAGTTTATCCCAAGGAAATAACCAAGTATGGCAGGACTTCAAAAGAAAATGGATGCAAACAAGACTGGCTACCATGATCATTAAGTTTAGTTGTTGGTTACCTTTTAATCGGACCATCTGGATGCAATCCAATGGCATCTAAAGTGCCTTTGTCCATAACAAGCTTAAACTGCCTTTCTAGCTTTGTTTCAAGTACGTCATCAACCTGTATGCAAGTCGACAATATCAAACAATTAGAATTACAACATATAACAAGGTTGACGCAGAAACTTATCTCAAATTTTCTACAACAAAGGCTGCAGCAGACACTTTTTGTCACTAATGTTACGAATTGCAATAAACATATACTTAAACAAAGCATATAAAATTTCCACACATATCTCGATATGGTATAAATTCAGACACGAAAGAAACTTCATAAAATTGAATAATCTTTTTATACATGATGAAATCGAGTCACAATTCAGCTTTACAAATTAAAGTGACAGTGTAAAGAGCAATATACATGTGAGAACAATGCTCAATTTCACCAAGAAACTTGATGCTGTGAATACTTCCCCATTACATGGTGAAATAAAAAACAAGTCAGTTCACAATCAAAGAGCACAATACTTGAACAGGACAATGCCCAATTTCACCAAAAAATTCATGGTTCACCGGACAGTGCGCTTTGTGAATGAAAATCTCGAGATACAGTAAACAATATCCGACGGGAAATAATCAAGAAGGGAAGACAAGAAGCTAATGATAACTGACTTCCCTTATTCACCCATACGATGTGGGTGATTCCCTATAATGCATGAATTAAAGCAGGAGCAAAACAATGCTAAAAACATACACATAAAGAAGGATGAAGGAGCAAGTAGCTCAAGCAGGGAAGAAGAAAAACTATCAGGTAATAACTTTACCTGATGCTCCTATACACACTAACCATTGACGACAGAGGATGATCTACAGTAGGATCAAAACCATATCAGAACATGAGTTGTCATTCACATGAATGACAAACACAGACTATTAACATTATCTGAAGAGTTTATAAGCATTCATTCCTGAGCGTAATGAATGAACAGGATTCCTATAAAGCTTTTTAAGAAGACCAAATGTGATCAGAAATAAATGACTATCAGGTAATAACTTTACCTGATGCTCCTATACACTCTGGCCATTGGCGATCTACAGCAGGATCAAAACCATAATAAAACATGAGTTGTCATTCACATTAATGACAAACCCAGACTATTAACATTATCTGAAGAGTTTATAAGCATTCATTCCTGAGCGAATGAATGAACAGGATTCCTATAAAGCTTTTTAAGAAGACTACATGTGATCAGAATAAATAACTATCAAGTAATAACTTTACCTGATGCTCCTATACACTCTGGCCATTGGCGATCTACAGCAGGATCAAAACCATAATAAAATATGAGTTGTCATTCACATGAATGACAAACCCAGACTATTAACATCATGTGAAGAGTTTATAAGCATTCATCCCCGAGCTTAATGAAGGAATAGGATTCCTGTAAAGTTTTTTAAGAAGACTAAATGTGATCAGAAATAAATGACTATCAAGCAATAACTTTACCTGATGCTCCTATATACTCTGGCCATTGACTACAGAGCATGAACTACAGCAGGACCAAAATCATGAAAAACATGCATTGTCATTCACATGAATGACATACCCAGACTATTAGTATTATGTGAACAGTTTATAAGCATTCATCCCCAAGTGAGTGCAATGAATGAACAGGATTCCTTTAAAGCTTGTTAAGAAGAATCAATGTGATTAGAGATAAATGATTCACCAGCAAACCCTTTCTACAAATGGTATTGCGTAGACCTTTGAAAGTTTCTAAATAACATTTAGGAATGGAATGAGGAGACTAGAACTGAAGATATATGGATTAAGAACCAATAAGAATTGCAATAATTCATTTAATAAAAAGAAAAGCCTTGTCAACTTTTGAGGTTAACATATCAAATGTGGGATATGATAAAGGATTTAGGAAAATATGTTAATGAAAAGAGGAAGATAAATAGTCAACAAAAACTGAAACTGGGAACAATGACTAGTACTTGGTGAACAAGGTAGAAGTCTATGAATCTTGGTTTATGAATTTCCGCTACGAACTAGGTTCACATGGAGCATCAGCAAATGTGTTAAAAGTACAGGAAAGCTTCAACGTAGCGCTATACTAATGAACTGTAACCCCAACAACATTTCGTGTCATGTGGAAATATAGATCTTGTGTTGATAAGCTTTTTTCAGTGAAGTCCCTTAATTTATGCAAGTTTTATTGGAGAGAAACTCAATCTGCTAAATATCCATAAATTAGATGTTAAAAAATAATTAAGAATTTTAATAAATAAAATTAAAAAAGACCATGGAATCCTCTTTTACAACACAGATATCTGCTATCAAAAAGAACAGACAACCCAGCTCTGTCATACCAAAAATTCGATGTTAGGAAACCCATCACGAACAGCAAGTCTACGAGCAAGTTCAATTGCCCCTTCACTGTAGTCGACTCCAGTCAACTCGCAGAACCTAAAGACACAGACAAAATAACATTCAAATGCATATCATGAACAATGGAAAAGTGAAACCTTTATTTCTCCAAATGAATACAACATTATTGATGATACTCTGTCCCTTCTACAGTAGGTTTCAGTTAAGCTCTTGGGAAATACAACTTAGCAGCATCTTCTAAGATTTTGATGTCCCGCAATGAATACAAACATAAAAATGTATTGGATATAGCACTTTCTCTTTTTCTTTTCAGAAAGATGTGCAAGTTTGTTTTCTTTGGTATTTTTAATTTCCCTTAGAGCTCAGCGGAAGTACACCATTATCTTCATAAGCATTTCAGCAAAGACTTCGTCAATTGAGTAATGCAAACCAGATCAAAGTACACCATCTGGCAATAATTTTGAGCAAGTTCTGTTCTCTTGTGCTCTTTCACACACAAACTACTACCAGCAATATTGGTAATGGAGGTTGAACATTTAAGATCACATAATGGAAGTCGACAATTTGGAAAATGACACATTTGTTAACGGATGTCAACAATTTAGCATAAGTACTACAACAAATGTTTTGAAGATCTTGAGGGAAAAGGCCATCCTTGATATTGGGAAACACAGCAGACACTTAAGAATTTTCAAGAAGACATGATACAACAAAGACCTATATGATTTATGATCACAACGTGACAAGGGAAAAGGGTCCCATATGCATGCTACTTCTTGCAGATTTCATATTTCTGAAACTTTCTGCCACTTGTAGACATTATAGAACAAATGAATTCAATTTTCAGTCATGTGAAATATTCTCCAGCATCAATCAATCATTTTCTCCTTGGAGAGTTTTCCTGTTTGATTAACGGATTATACTTTTTCCAAAAATATGTGTTAGTAAGTACCATTATGAGACTATATTCACATTTTTTTCTTACCTGCAATCAAAAGGTCGTGCACTGGTAAGTGGCAAATGATTTTGGCATTAATTATTCCACTGGTTCTCCATCATTTAAGTTATAAAGAAATACTTTAGCAAAATTTAGTGGTTTAATATGTTCCCCAACCAATCAGCCTTTTATTTGCAAAGCTGTTCATTCAGCTACGAAGATCATTCACCATTCTTAATACATAAGCTGATCTTTCTTGGTATACCCAACTACAATAAATTTAACTTAAATATAGTTAGAGTAGTTGCAAATTGGAATGAATTCTATTTGTTATTAAGAGTTAGAGTAGTTGCAAATTGGAATGAATTCTATTTGTTATTAAGCACTTAAAGAAACTTTAATTAACCTACACCAACGAATTATAGTTCAGACTTTCACACAAAAACCTTCCTTCAAATAACAAGCTACTCAACACGCTTTACCCACAAAATTTTACAACACAAATCTTGTAGAAAACATTATCATGTAACTAATATTTTCCTTTTCCAACATATGCAGTGATATCATCTAGATATGCATGAAAGAGTAGATTTTTTTCTTAGAACTTCTATATCCAAGCTTTTTTAGTCAAAACACTTTTAGCCTAATGGCTAAAAAATGACATATACTCGATAAAATACCCATCAAATCCCAGAATTGCTAACAAATTTTGAGGAATTATCCAGTTATTCAATTGATTGCATAGTACGCCATGGTCATAATTAAGCAAATAAATGCCCGTTCTTGAAAAGATAATATTATTGTTGTCCATTTGTATGAACAACCAAAAGGGCTATAACTTTCAAGACACTGTATCTATTTTGTGGTAAATATGATACGTTGCCATATATTAGAAATGGGAGTAAAGTGAGCAATGATATCAGAAAGACTCTTTCTTTCGATCTAAATTAATACCAGAACTATAGGAAAGTTCTCATAAGTGTACCCCTGCTTAGCCAGTTCTTGCAGCAGCAAACCATTGCCAGTCCCAACATCTAGCACTGTCCAGCTGGACAAATACTTTTCACCCTGCTCAACAGGTTCAGACTTGAAATCGTCAACGTGATTGGGAAAGTGACCTAGTGACATGTTTATACACAACTGTTTGGTCCAAGAAACAACAACATCCATTACATCAGCCCCAAACCTACAAAAGAAAGAGAAATAAGGAAATTTAATTTAGAAAAAAAACAAGTGAGAGAGAGAGGGGAAAGATGAAATAAATGAATTCAAAATAATATACGCCATGTGGAACAGAAAAGTAAAAAATAAATTGCAGCAATTAAGTCCAATGATGGAAAACCATGCACAGCAAAATTAATTTTATTAAAAATACTCACTTTTAAAGGAATTTCGAGCCTAAAATTACATCCCAAACTGTAGCATTACTCTTGTATAGGATAATTCACTCAATCTCAAAGCTTTAGATAAAATTAGTATAATTTTAGAATCTAAAGGAGAATATATGGAAGTCCACATCCAAATAACATTTCCCTATACTGTCATTTTGACCTGGAAATTATCCAATGTCTGGCTACATTTTGGAGTTGCGTCTATCTTTGTGTCACTGCTCAAAATTGTAACAAGAGCACCACAAAGTAAAACAAATGTCTGAATCGAGAGTTAACCACTCAAATTCATGTGAAAATAGTATGCATGATATGATCTTCTATTTCTTTGTTTTTTAGTTTCAACAGAGGCAGAGATCTAAATGTCCTATCTGAATTGTCTGCTTCAAGAACTGTTGCTTTACAATTGGGAAAGTACCAAAAGTTCCAGGTAGAAGGGGCAAGAAACTAAAATCAAATATGCACTTACATTTCACAAATGAGACATCCAAGAGATTAAACCAAACTATTGAGAAACCTATTATTTATATTCCACTAGGCACAAGATATCCTGCAGAGGAAAAGTAGAAGTATTTAAGGCTACACAAATTGGCACGAATCAACAAAAAGTATTACCAAACTTCACCGGAATGGCCATGTTCACGAAAGTTGGACAACTCATCTGCATATGCAGCATTCCAATAGCTCTGCATACCCAGCATGGACGGTACTCCTTCGGTGTCTGTTTCATCCTTGTCAGAGCTGTTGTGCACATCAACCAAAGTGTTTTAAGGTTTTGCAGGAAGTACTACCACTTCACTACAGACATATCACCAATAATGGCTACAGAAACAGAATGCAAATGCCTCGATTTATAAAGTATTATCAGTTACTCAAGGATCACTAACTGAAAGTTGTAATTTTGATGCAGGTATTGAAAAAGAGATCAAACCCAATTCCTAACAACTGAACCAATCCAACTTCGTGACGCAATATTATGCAGAATTCTATCAATCATCTCCCAAAGATGGGACAAGAAAAATCTTGAATCAATTGAAAGTGTAATAAAAACATATAAATGAGGGAATTTTTCAAAAAATCACTAAACCTGTAATCAGAAGCAGTACGGAAGTTGGCGGCGGACAGAGCCTCGGCGGCATCGGCGTGGCGCTGATCGTCGTCGAGAGTGCTGCCGTAGTCGCTCTTAATGGACCAGGAGTCAGCAGCCACAGACCTCTCGTCATCGGAGTTATGATCCCCAGCGGCAGCTCGTGGCTGCAGTTGAGAGAGGTCGGGATCCTCTGGCGGCAGACGAATTCCAGCCATTTGGATTGGAGCTGAGAAAGCAGAGATAGCAGGAAAACCGATGTAAAAACATTTTTAAAAAGAGATGAATTATTTAGGGTTAAGAGACAATTTTACCCTTATTCGTTTAAACTGCATGTTTTACAACAGTGCATGGTAGAAGATCTATTAATTAACGTATACACAGCTGGACCAATCGTCTGCTTTCCAGGCCAGGTAAGGAGGTCGTTCTCAAAACTATCGCTCAAGCACTCCCTACGTTCTGTATGAGCGTCTTCCTCCTCCCTC
>JAOTBA010000002.1:16055042-16066143 GCA_025629845.1 Erythroxylum squamatum | reverse complement strand
CCTGGTTGTGTGGATGCTTATCTTGCAGAAGCCATTTCCATTAAGGAAGCTCTTTCTTGGCTTAAGGATCAACGTTTAGATAAGATTATTATTGAGTCTGATTGCTTTGAAGCTATTAATTTTCTAAACAACTCTACTGTTAATCTGCTTGAGGTTGGATCAGTTTTGGCTGATTGTCTTTCTTTTCAGAATAATTTCCATTCTTTGTCCTTCCATTGGACTTCACGGAATGCTAATAAGGCTGCTCATCTGCTAGCTCGGGTGGCCCTATTACATGCAAACCGGTTGGTGTGGACTTCTATTCCCAGTTGTCTTGATTCTGTTATTGCTATTGATGCTTCGTCACTTGTTCTCAACTCTGAAGAGGCCCTAGGATCGGGTGTAATAGGGTAAAGCCTGTTGGCTTAGGGTTAGATGCCTCTCCTATGGTTGAGTTTTCTCGTTTTCTTTAATGAAGTTGTTTTGTTTCAAAAAAAATTATTAGGGGAAAGCAACGGGTGTTTGGATTGTTTTTTTTAATCATAATTTTCAATCGACCTATTTAGTTTGTTTAAATTATTAAAAAATAAATAATATCTTTTGCTTTTTAATATCATGATAGAGCAATATGATAAAAGATGAGAAAGTTATATTTAAAGGATTAAATTTCTTAAATATATTTTTATACCTTAAATAAAATTTATCAACTAAGAAAATAATTTAAATGAAGTACATAACATTATAAATGTATTGATTTCATAAATTAATAAACGTAATTTTATATTAGTAATAATAATAAAGAAAAAAGTTTATTTAAATTAAAACAAAAAATTCAAAGAGATAATTAAATTGTATGTGTTTTATCATTATATTGCTAATTTTAAATTTATTATAAAAAACAAACAAGTTATTTAAAATAAGTTGAAAGCAGCACAAATTTCATTTAAGTCAAATACACATTAAAAAAGAGTAAAAAAAATTTATTATTTTTAACATAACACTTTCAAATTTGAAAAATAAACACAAAATTCCTAATTTTAACTAAATCAACAAATGCCATCATTATTATTATTATTATAGTTATTTTTAACTTAATACTTTCAAATTAAGTTATTTTTAATTTTGAATTTAATTCTATAAAAGTTAGGGATAAGTTGTATACCTAATTTAGTTAGTTTGAATTTTTAATTTATCTCTATGTTTACCATTTTTTAAGTTAACTAAAGATATTTCTAAACTTAGTGAAATTGCCACATGAGTAAAAGTTATAAGAGAATACTAAATGATTTAAGGTGTGCTTCACTCTTATTAAATTTGCACTACTTTGAAGTAACTTGTATATTTTTCTGGCAAATTTTAAAGTTAATGATATATTTAATAAAATTACAAAATATTGACAACTATCCCATGTTTGAAGTATAAAAATGATTAAATATTTTGTATTACACTAAAAAGTTATTCAATTATATTTACTTAAATGTAAATAATATAAGACTGGAAATTAATATTGTGAAATTAAAAAACAAGTGATTGAAATATGAATATTATTTGAAGTAATATTTAAAATAGTTAAATAAATGAGAATAAAAATTATTTGAAATATAGAGTAAATTTAATAGTAATTAATTTTAAGAATAAAAATAATATAAAAATGTAGTATTGTATTCTGGACCAAGGCTGGCCTGGAAAGGAAACATTTTTTTTCCTTTTTTAGTGGAAAATGCTGCCAAACCTGTGGTGGATAATTTAATACAGTTGACATTGTTGGGTTTACGAGTGTTGCAAGTTTTTATCATCTTTTCTTATTTAAATTTATTTTTATTATTAACAATTCCTACTACATAAGTTGCTCTAATTAGAAAAAGGCACACGCAATATCAAGACATAATATTTTTTATGTCAGATATTTTAGCTTATGTAAAATTTAACGATTAACTATACAACCAGAATATCCAAAAATATACAAGTAGTATTTTATTCAATTAGCCCAGTGTTGTCACGGAATTTCTATTATAACCCAGTGATGTCACTGAAGTCATTATAATTATTTGTTTAGTTACAATAATAGTAAGGAGAAGTCTCATTGGAGTCTAAATCCTCTGTCCAGTTTTACTCTGTCTCATAGAATCTCAGCCATTTATTTTGCGGGTCTCACGTAGGTTACATGCGAGACCCACATAAATAAATGACTGAGATTTATTAGACACAATAAGACACCATAATATTGGACAGAAAATCTGAACTCGTCTCGTTAATATATACACTTTGCCTCATCACGGTGCTTTTGACAGCCGAAGCTTTAATAAGGTGAGAGGAGGAGATATTGAGAAGGTTATTATGATTTGGAGTTTTGAGCAAATATTCTTGTTTTGTTGGTCTCTCCTTCCCTAAAGTGGTATAGAAGAAACTTAGATGGCATGTGTGGCAAATCATAAGCTATTCCTAAAGAGTAGATTATCATTATTCGAACATAAAACTATACCCTTTTGCCTTGTTCTATATTAGATGACATACATTTGCTTCTTAGAAATTAGATACAAACCATGAGAGTTGTTTCCTTTCTTCTTTTGCATGAACTTAATACAGGCTGACATTGCTTGCAAGTTTGTGATGCCACGTGCAATGACTAACAGTTTCGAAACAGTTGACCTGAACAAGAGATGCGCCTATACTTCTATTATTGTGCATTGAATTAATACTCCATGATAGTCGCGTTATATTAGTAAACGTAAGTGGACAAGGGATTCAGGATCCAGCTAGCATATATAGAGATCTTGCACTCAATTTATGTTAGTTATTTATACAGAGAAAGCTTCGGTATGCAACTGCTTAAAGTTTTATGTAATAATGTGATGGCATCACAGGAAACTACATATTCAAAACTTGAAATTTTGTTTATTACTCTATACAGAGAAACCTTTGGTGTAACTGTTTATGCAACGACGTAATGCATGTCCAAACCATCTACTTGTGATTATAATTATTGGAGACCATTTCTTATTACTTTCTAAATCGAATTATGTTCTTTTTTAATTTTTACTCAATTTTAATTTATTAAATTTTTTAATATGGATAGAGTGTAGAGTCCACTATCAAGAATTGAGCTTGGATTAACTATTGTCCAAATAACTAGAACTAGTTGTTTGGATAGTTGACCCTTGCCACTTATAAACCCTTTAACATTTTCATGTATAGACAATACGAGACACTCTAACATAATTAAAGTACATTCCCATTCCATTGTACCGAGAAGCACAATATATAAAAATTATGGAGAAGTAATAGAGCCTTTGCATATACACACGCGAAATGCATAAGATATCATGATTAAGAAATTACAATAAAATCTTTTTGAGTATAGTGGATAACATTTTTTATTTTCTTGCTTTCAAAGTAATTTAAAAGTTCTTAAGTAATACGATTAACAAGTGGCATCCATGCATTCCACTGTATATTAACACTTAACTTGCAATGCATTTGCATCCACCCAAGCCCAAGGTCAAGGACAATATCTTCCTCTTAGTTACCGACTTGAAGATCACAGAATGTTCACCTTCCTCTCATTCTGTGCATTCTCCGTAACTCCCATCGCCATCTCGTTCATCTTTTTGGTTTTGTTTCTTGAACAGTTATCGTACTTGAAAAAGAAATGCCAAGCTGCGGGGCCCGTGTTTGTGATTCCGCTTCTTGGAAATGCAATTTCCTTGATCAGAAACCCTGCCAAGTTCTGGAAAACCCACTCGCTTATCTCCGCCCAAACAGGCTTCTCCGTCGACTACATTCTGGGAAAGTTCTTGGTCTTCTTACGCAGCAGCGATCTCTCCCATGTCATATTCTCCAATCTCCGCCCTGACGCGTTTTTGCTTGTGGTTAACGTGTTCGGGACAAAGATCTTTGGGGAGGACAACCTGATGTCCTTGTTCGGACAGGACCATAAGGACGTTCGACGTCGTATGGCTCCGAGCTTTTCTCCCAGAGCGCTCTTCACGTACATAGACATCCAACAGAAGATCATCCTTCGTCACTTGAATAAATGGGAGAGAATTTGCTCTCAAAACCCTGACCAACCTATCTGTCTTCGCTTCCTTGTTCGGGACTTGAACCTTGAGACTTCACAGACTGTCTTCGTGGGACCGTATTTGACCAAGGAGTCCCGGGAGGAGTTCAATAGCGATTACAACTTGTTAAACAATGGTTTAATTAAGCTTCCTATAGACCTTCCTGGCTTCGCGTTTAGAAACGCCAGGCTCGCATTAGGCCGCCTGGAGAAGGAACTTGCGGAGTGCACTCGGAAGAGCAAAGCAAAGATGGACAACAACCATGAGCCTTCGTGTTTGGTCGACTTTTTCATGCAAGAAATTATCAGAGAAACTTCAGAAGCTCGAAGCACAGGAAAACCAGCTCCTGCACACTCAACCGATGCCCATATTGCTAGTTTCCTCTTCACTTTCCTCTTCGCAGCCCAGGACGCTTCTTCGTCGTCCCTTCTCTGGGCGGTGGCATTGCTCGACTCGCACCCTACTGTGCTGTCAAGAGTTCGAGAGGAGGTTGCCAGAATCTGGTCGCCGGAATCCGATACTCTAATCTCTGCTGACCAGATTAGAGAAATGAAATACACGCAGGCGGTGGCGCGTGAGGTGATCAGATACCGACCTCCGGCCACCTTGGTCCCACATATCGCCATGACAGACTTCCAGTTGACCGAGTCATACATGATTCCGAAGGGTGCAATAGTGTTTCCGTCGGTTTTGGATAGCTGTTTCGAAGGCTTCAGTGAACCGGACATGTTCGACCCGGACCGGTTCTCGGAGGAGCGGCAAGAGGATCAGTTGTTCAAGAAACAATTCTTAGCCTTTGGAGCTGGACCCCACCAGTGTGTGGGCCAGAGGTATGCATTGAACTATCTGGTGATCTTCATCGCCATGTTTTGTACGCTTTTCGATTTCAAGAGGCACCGAACTGATGGGTGTGATGAGCTGATATACGTCCCCACAATTTGTCCCAAGGACGGGTGCACCGTCTTCCTCTCTAGGAGGTGCTCACGTTATCCCAACCTTTCTGCAGAATGAAGGCGACGAGCAGCAGCAGGAGGGTCCTCCTTAATTTCGTCTTCTTTGTCTTTGTTCTTTATTTTTATGTTTATTGTGATTTGAGGCCACTGAATTTTTCTGATACACGATGCATTCATACTATGAACGGTAGCTTAGCTGCCTGCAGCAGCATTGAAGCAGGAAATAACATTGTCTCTTATGTATAGGATATGTGTTGTGAAAAAAATAAAAGTTAGCCGTTCCTGAATTATTTTAAAGAACCAATTTTAAGTGCCAACTTCAAAATTTGATGATTATGGTATCGTAAAAAGAATCAAACGTGAGCTAATAAGTTTGTTTGAACATTCAATAAATTTTGAAAGTAGGTCTTTGGACTGGGAGTATTTCGTTATGAATATATATTTTGCTTGCAACTGTAATTAAAAAACATACTTGTAATTGTCTGTTTGATGGAAAGGGAAAACAGAAGTGTATATATATAAAGAGAAGGATGATAGATGAAAATTGTAATCGTGGAACTTGCGAGTTGATGGACTGATAAGTGTTACATGTAATTACGTACAACTTTCCATGTACAGAAAAAATTTCTACATGGATGACGTACGATTTTTCTTTTTGGAGTTATGATGACATTTTCTCTACAAAAACCAAGATAAAAATGATTAATTGAATCGTTTAATATTCTAAAAGAGAATTCATAAAAAAGGTTGAAAGATTTAGTTTGAATCCTTCTTTCATTATGGCATCGGCACCATATTGAATTTGTTAACGTAATGTTTACTTATATAACTTAATGAAAGATCTTTTGCGGGAAAAGATGTCCAGAAAGTGGGATAAAGCAGATGGAATTCTTATTATTTATAAAACTGAGTTCAAATGTTAAATAAAACAAAACAAGATAACAATCAAGTGTTAAACTGGACCACGTAATTCAAACAAGTCTTTTCTATTGCTGCCGACTGCACTAAAGTTAAGAAAGAAAGCAACTAACTGTACAAAGTCAGGAATAGTAGGAAGAAAACAAAAGGAGGCTAGTTGTGGGTGTATGCATATGGAAGACCTATAAATAGGCCTTTTCATATCAGTTTTCTAATGTTCCAGAAAATCTCTTGTTTTATTAAATCCTCACAAAAGTTTAGATAGTGTTTTTCTTATTTAGTGAAAAGGTTAATGTTTTTCTTTATAAAATAGAGAGAGGTTGTACTCCTAAATTTCATAGTGAAATTTCTTTTTCTTGCCCGTAATTTTTACCCTAATTTAGGAGTTTTATGTAAAATCTATCTGTTCATTACTATTCTTTTAGTCATATTTAGCTGCGAACCTGCTCTAATTCAGTCAATTTTTAAAACAAATGGTATCAGAAGATGTAAGAAAATTACAATAAATTTTTTGGCGTAATTCGTTCAGAGTTCGGGTGAACGCGGTGAAATTTGGTGAACAGTAACCACAAAAGAAGCAATGACAACAAAATTTGCAATTGAAAAGTTCAATGAGAGTAATTTCTCATTGTGGAAGTTCAAAATGAAGGCTATCTTGAGAAAAGATAACTGTTTAACAATCATCAGTGAAAGGCTAGCAATATTCACAGATGATAATAAGTGGAATGAGATGGATAAGAATGCTATTGCAAATCTTCATCTGGTACTAGCAGATGGGGTGTTGTCAAGCATAGAGGAGAAGAAGACAATAAAAGAGATTTGAGATCATCTCACAAAATTGTACGAGGCCAAATCACTCAACAACAAAAATTTTCCTAAGAGGAAACTATACACTTTACGCATGGTGGAATCCACTTCAATGACGAAGCACTTAAATACTTTAAATACTCTATTTTCCCAACTCACATCATTGGGGCACACAATAAAGATAAGTGAATGTGCGGAACTTCTACTCTAAAGTCTACCAGATTTGTATGATCAACTCGTCATCAATTTAATAAACAACACAGACACTTTAGTCTTCGACAATATTGCAGTTATTATTATGAAAGAAGAGAGTTGGAGCAAAAGTAAGGAAGACAGGCTGACAAATTCACAATAAGCCGAGGCCTTGGCGGTGATGAGAAGAAGATCAATGGTACGTGGCCCAAGTGGGAGTTATATATAGTCATGGTAGATCAAAATCCAGGAGTAAGAAGAATTTCAAATGCTACAATTATGGCAAGAAAGGGCACGTGAAGAAGGATTGTTGGAATTTGAATAAGAAAGAGTATATTCCTCAAGGAAATGTGGCAAATACTTAGATGATGGAAGTGCAATGGTCTGTGAAGCGGCAACGACTATTAGAGGTAAGAGAAGATTTGTTGATGTATGGCTTCTCGATTCAGCAACTACTTTTCATATGCCCTCTCGAAGAGAATGATTCTATCAGTTTGAATCCGTCTCTGGGAGATCTGTGTATAGCTGTAATGATCAATCTCTGAAGATCGTTGGTATCGACACCATCAAGTTAAAAATGTAAGATGAGACAACTCAGACTATTGAAAAAGTGCGACATGTGGAGGGCCTAAAGAAGAATTTGTTGTCTGTAGGACATCTGGATGATCTCGTTTTCAAATTTGAGATTTAAAATAAGATCATAAAAGTGATTAAAAGAGCGCTGCTATTTATGAAAGCAAAGCAGATTGTTGCAAATCTGTACATCCTGAAGGGAGTAACTTTGCAAGAAGAAGAGGCATCCGTTGAGGTGACTAGTCCAGATAACAAATATGCAATGACGTGGCATAAAAAGCTTGGATATATGTCAGAACAAGAAATGAAGATACTTGCAGAGGAGAATCTACTTCCAGGTCTCACAAAGGTATCATTACTCTTCTGTGAGCATTGCATTGTGAGTAAGTAGCATCGATTGAAGTTCAACATATCAAAGTTCGGAAGCAAAGAAATTCTAGAATTGATTCACTCTGATGTATGACAAGCTCCAGTTACGTCCCTAAGAGAAGCAAAATTCTTTGTATCATTCATTGATGATTATTCGAGGAGATGTTGGGTGTTTCCTATCAAGAGGAAGTCAGATGTGTTTCCAACTTTCAAATTTTACAAAGCGCGGGTTGGAACTTGAATCTGGTAAGAAGATCAAGTATTTGCGCTCAGATAATGGAGGCGAATATACTGGTAAAGAATTTGATGAATTCTGCAAGCAAGAAGACATCAAAAGGTAGTTTACAACAGCACACTCCTCAACAAAATGGAGTAACATAGTGGATGAATAGAACTCTGTTGAAAAGAACAAGAGCGATATTGAGAACTACAAGCTTAGATAAGAAATTCTAGGCAGAAACAGTCAATATCGCTTGTTATGTGGCTAATCGAGCTCCATCAATTACAATTGAGTTGAAGACACCGATGGATATGTGGACTGGTAAATCAGTGGATTATTCCAACCTCTATATATTTGGAAGTCCTGCCTATGTGATGTTCAATGTCCAAGAAACTACGAAGTTGGATCCAAAATCTAGAAGATGTATTTTCTTGGGATATACTGAAGGAGTAAAGGGGTATCGCCTGTGGGATCTCACTGCCCACATGATTGTTATAAGTAAAGATGTTATTTTCTTGGAAGATAATGATCAAGAGCAAACAGAAGATGTTAGCATGTCAAAAGAGAATTCAGAGACTACAGCAGTACAGGTGGAAAGGGAATTTGGTCAAAATGATTCTTCTGAAGCTGCACCAGAGCACGAGGAGCAAGAACCTGTCTTTTAGAGAATATGATGTTTTAGATACTCAGAGATCAACTCGCACAAGAAGAGCACCGAGCTGGCACTCAGATTATATTATGGAGAGCAATATTACATACTGTCTTTTAACTGAGGACAGAGAGTCATCAACTCTTTAAGAAGCAATGAATAGTTCAGATGCATCTCAGTGGATGGCAGCAATGTAGGAAGAAATTGAAGCTCTGTATAAGAATAAGACATGGGAGCTAGTATCACTACCATAAGGAAGAAAGTCTATTGGCAATAAATAGGTTTACAAGATCAAATGGAGTGGTGATGATCAAGTAGAGTAATATCGTACTAAATTGGTTGTAAAAGGATATGCTCAGAAGAAAGGAATTGACTTTAATGAAATATTTTCTCCTGTGGTTCGACTCATTATAGTTTGAGTAGTCCTAGCGATGTGTGCTACATTTGACTTGCATTTTGAGTAGTTATATGTGAAAACTGCATTTCTTCATGGAGATCTTGAAGAAGAAATTTATATGCTCCAGCCAGAAGGTTTTAAAGAAAAAAGTAAAGAGAACTTAGTTTGCAGGTTGAACAAATCTCTGTATGGTTTAAAGCAGGCGTCAAGGTGTTGTTATAAGAGATTTGATTCTTTCATCATGAGCTTTGGATACAACAGACTGAATGCAGACCCTTATGCATATTTCATGAGATTTGAGAAAGATGATTTTATAGTCTTGCTGTTGTATGTAGACGACATGTTGGTAGCAGGCCCAAATAATGATTGTATCAAAGAATTGAAGGCACAATTAGCTAGGAAATTTGAAATGAAGAACTTAGAACCAGCAAACAAGATTCTAGAGATGCAAATTTACCAAGATATAGATAATAGAAAGATTTGTCTTTTTCAGAAGAATTATTTGAAGAAGATCTTGTGGCGATTCAACATGCAAGATTGTAAGCCAATTTATACCCCTCTTTATGTTAATTTCAAGTTATCTCAAGTATAAGTCCTAGTAATGAAGAAGAGAAGATGGAGATGTCTCAAGTACTGTATGCATCAACAGTGGGAAGCTTAATGTTCACTATGATTTATACAAGACCAAACATTGCACATGCAGTGAGAGTAGTTAGTCGATACATGGCGAATCCTGATCGAGAGCATTAGAGTACTGTTAAGAGGATTTTCTGATATATCAAGGGAACCTCGGATGTTGTCTTATGTTATGGAGGATCAAATTTTACTGTCAAAAGATATGTTGATGCTAATTATACAGGTGATCTTGATAAAAGTAAATCCACTACAAGATATGTGTTACACTAGCTAAAGGAGCTGTGAGTTAGGTTTCAAAACTGCAGTCAATTGTAGCTACTTCAATAACAGAAACAAAATATGTAGCAGTTACACAAGCTAATAAAGAAGCAGTGTGGTTGAGTTGATGTTGGAAGAACTCGAATGCAAACAAGAGATCATTATTTTGTTTTGTGATAACCAAAGTGCTTTGTATCTTGCAAGGAATCCAACATTTCATTCAAAGACAAAACACATTCAAGTTCAATATCACTTCATTCGTGAGAAAATGAAAGAAGGAACAACAGATATGCAGAAAATTCATACACTGGATAACCTGACAGATTTTATGACAAAAGCAATCAATGGTGACAAGTTTATGTGGTGTCAATCCTTGTGTGGCCTGACAGAGACATAAGCAACATATAGCGACAAGGTAGAAAGAATAGTGTGAAGATCTAATTAACTCTCAATCAAATCTTCAAATGAGAGATTATTGCTGCTAACTGCACCAAAGTCAAGAAAGAAGGCAATCGACTGCATAAAGTCAAGAATAGTAGGACGAAAAAAAAGAGGTCAGCTCCACAACTGGGTGTACGCGTATAAGAGGCCTATAAATATAACTTCTCATTTCAGTTTCTAATATCCCAAAAAATCTCTTCTTTTATTAAATCTTTACAAAAAGTTTAGAGAATATTTTTTCTATTTAGTAAAAAAGTTAGTGCTTTTCTTTGTAAAATAAAGAGAAGTTGTATCTTAAATTTCATAGTTAATTTTTTTTTTCTTGTTCATAATTTTTACCCAAATTTATGAATTTTCTATGTAAAATCTATCTGTTCATTACTATTCCTATAGTCCTCTTTAATTGCAAACCTGCTCTAATCCGATCAATTTTTAGAACATTTTCTTAACAAATAAGACCTGAGTTGCTAATACTGACAGCAAGAAGCACCGACGACTCAACTGTTTCAACCATACCAGGAATCTCATTTATCCAAACTTTGTCATTGCCGAAAGAGCAACCAAATCCAGCTAGTAGGTGTACGGGCATATTCATTTCACCTCATAAACATTTCAAAATGACTAAATTGCTTTCAGCTCTCTAATCTCATT